>PVKP010015799.1:0-32651 GCA_004027715.1 Plecturocebus donacophilus | reverse complement strand
CAGGATGGTCTCGATCTCTTGACCTCGTGATCCACCCGCCTCGGCCTCCCAAAGCGTTGGGATTACAGGCGTGAGCCACCGTGCCCTGCCAATTTTTATATATTTTTTTTTTCTTTTTTCTTTTTTTTGCAAGAGGTAAGTAAAAGATTCAATTTGATTCTTCTAGAGGGGGGAAAAAGGAGTTGAAAGTAGGTCTTAAATGAACTTTTTTCTTTTTTCTTTTTTTTGCAAGAGGTAAGTAAAAGATTCAATTTGATTCTTCTAGAGGGGGGAAAAAGGAGTTGAAAGTAGGTCTTAAATGAACTTTTTTAATTTTTATATTTTTTAAGTAGAGACGGGGTTTCACTTGTTGGCCAGGCTGATCTTGAAATCCTGACCTCAGGTGATGCCCCCGACTCGGCCTTTGAAAGTGTTGGGATTACAGGTGTGAGCCACTGCACTCGGCCACTTTTTTTTTTTTATATAGACAAGTTATCACTCTGTTGTCCAGGGTGGAGTGCAGTGGTACCATCATGGTTCACTGCAGCCTCAACCTCCCAGGGCTCAGGTGATCTTCCTACCTCCACTTCCTGAGTAGCTGGGACCACAGGCCACCACACCTGGCTAATTTTTTTATTTTTTGTGCAGATGGGGTTTCACCGTGTTGCCCAGGCTGGTCTCGAACTCCTGAGCTCAAGTGATCCGCCCACTTAATAACCATGCTTCATTAAAAAATCTACATACGGGGTTCCGGTCCCGCCTTTCACTTCCGCTCACTCTTGGTCTCACGGAGGCCGGTTCCTCCGTCCGCTGCCGGGGATTCTGCCGTGCTCCAGGTATTTTTTTTTTTCCTGAAGGACAGCTGCTTCCTCATGTTTCAAGAATGGCTCTCCCTATCATTGTAAAATGGGGTGGACAGGAGTATTCAGTGACCACACTTTCAGAAGCTGATACTGTGCTCGATCTCAAACAGTTCCTTAAGACCCTTACAGGAGTGCTTCCAGAATGCCAAAAGTTACTTGGACTCAAAGTTAAAGGCAAACCTGCAGAAAATGATGTTAAGCTTGGAGCTTTCAAACTGAAACCAAATACTAAAATCATGATGATGGGAACTCTTGAGGAGAGCTTGGAAGATGTGTTAAGCCCACCCCCTGACAGTGATGATGTTAATGACTTTGATATTGAAGATGAAGTAGTTGAAGTAGAAAATAGAGAAGAAAACCTACTGAAAATTTCTCGCAGAGTCAAAGAGTACAAAGTGGAAATTTTGAATCCTCCCAGGGAAGGGAAAAAGCTTTTGGTATTAGATGTTGATTATACACTATTTGACCACAGGTCTTGTGCAGAGACTGGGGTAGAATTAATGCGACCATATCTTCATGAATTTCTAACATTTGCATATGAAGATTATGACATTGTTATTTGGTCTGCAACAAATATGAAGTGGATTGAAGCTAAAATGAAAGAGCTGGGAGTAAGCACAAATGCAAATTATAAGATTACCTTCATGTTGGATAGTGCTGCTATGATAACAGTGCATACTCCAAGGAGAGGATCAATAGATGTAAAGCCTCTTGCTGTTATATGGGGAAAGTTTTCAGTTTTACAGCAAGAAAAACACCATTATGTTTGATGACATAGGGAGAAATTTTCTAATGAACCCGCAGAATGGACTATAGATAAGGCCTTTCATGAAAGCGCACCTAAATCGAGACAAAGACAAAGAACTTTTAAAATTAACTCAGTACCTCAAGGAGATAGCAAAATTAGATGACTTTTTGGATCTAAATCACAAATACTGGGAAAGATATCTCTCAAAGAAGCAAGGACAGTAGTTTTAAGTTATACTGGCAGTTATTGAAGATACTTAAGATCCAGGAACTTCTTGCTTTTATGCTAGAAATCATTATGATAGTGCTGGACACTGAAGCAAATGCCATATTGCTTATACTTTGTCTTCCAGTTTTTTGTAAATTTAATTTTATATTTTTTGAAGATTATAGCAATACGCTAAGAAAAAAAATGCTTTTGTCCCCTATATGAATATTCTGTTACTCTTGAAAAATATTTTCTCCAGGGTTGGTTGCTGATTCCTTCCTTGTCCCCTCAACACACACACAAAGTGGAGAAAATGTATACTCAACAATGTCATTTTGTGACTTTGGAAACAAGCTATGTCTTGTATTTTTGTCTCATTGTGTTATTGTCTGACTAAAATCAAAGACCAAACCCATGTTGAAACTAGTGCTTTTCCCTTTAAAACCAAAAAAAAGAAAAGTTTTTAAATAAAGAACCTAGTTTGTTATGCTTAAAATTACCAAGAATTTTTTATTCCTTTGTCATAGACACAATTTCTCTTCTGTATGCCACTAGTTAAATTTCTAAATTCTGAACGGTCTCAGTTAGGCTTGTTTGTGTATACATGTTCAAGTAAAGCTGGAAAGTGTCAATCTTTGATATAGCTGTGTCCTAGTATGAGAAACTGAAGACTGAAGAATAAAAACTAAGGAACAAGAATGAATCTCTTTTCAGTGGCTAAGTAGAATCTGCCTAAAACCATTGTCATAAAAGCAGTTAAAGGCAATACATTTTTAAAAGGGACAAATCACTGATTCATCCCTAAAAAGCATGAACAAAAAGTTTTTGTTCTGTTCCAGCTATATCTTGTCTAAGTGCTAACACTGTTTCAGTGAAAATACCTAGCCATAAGATGAAAAAAATATATTATTTGCAATGCTTAAGCCTGCAGATATGTAATGTGACCACTGTTTTGTGTTGACAGTATTGCTTTATACAGTTCTTGTATTTGAAAGGAATTGATCGTTTTAAAGAAACATGGTGTATGTTGTTCTTACAGGACTAATTTCAGTGGTGTAAATAATAATTTTCTTAAAAAAAAATCTACATACGTATATGGGAGGCCACTTGACAGAGTGAGACAAAAATTAAGTATAAGAGTGGTGGAATTAAGATTCAAAATAGGGTATTCTAGGCCAGGCGTGGTGACTAACACCTGTAATCCCAGCACTTTGGGAGGCCGAGGCGGGCAGATCATGAGGTCAAGAGATCAAGACCATCCTGGCCAAAATGGTGAAACCCTGTCTCTAATAAAATTATAAAAATTAGCCAGGTATGGTGGCAGGTGCCTGTAGTCACAGCTACTTGGGAGGCTGAGGCAGGAGAATCGCTTTAACCTGGGAGGTGGAGGTTGCAGTGAGCCAAGATCGCGCCACTGCACTCCAGCCTGAGCGAGACTCTGTCTCAAAAAAAAAAAAAAAAAAGAGAAGTAGTGTATTCCAACTTTCTATCCATTTAATCATTCTCCAAAACAGCTTAATAGAAAAATATCCTAATGAGATATGTATTTTATCAGATTAAAGATGAGGTAAAAAATTATAGTTGAAAGAGTTCATTTAGGACAAATTGTATAGATCAGGATTATTTCCAAGTGCAGCTAAATAAAACAGCCACAGAAAGTTGTTTCTCCTTTTTTTTTTTTTTTTTTTTTTGTTGAGACGGAGTCTTGCCCTGTTGCCAGGCTGGAGTGTGGTGGTGTGGTCTTGGCTCACTGCTAACAAAATTACCTCCCCCCTTTTTTTTTTCTGAGATAGCATCTCCCTCTGTTGTCAAGGATAGAGTGCAGTGGTACAATCACAGCTCACTAAAGCCTCAACCTCCTGGGTTCAAGCAATCCTCCCATCTCAGCCTCCGAAATAGCTCAGACGATAAACACACACCACCATGCCCAGCTAACTTTTAAATTTTTTTGTAGAGATGAGGTCTAGCTATTAATATGTTGCCCAGGCTGGTCTCAAACTCCTGTACTCAAGCAATCCTTCCACCTCAGCCTCCCAAAGTGTTGAGATTATAGGTGCAAGCCTAAAATTGCCTTTTTTTTTTTTTTGAGAGGGAGTCTCACTCTGTCGCCAGGCTGGTACAGTGGAATGATCTCGGTTGCAACCTCCACCTCTCAGGTTCAAGCGATTATCCTGCCTCAGCCTTCCAAGTAGCCGGGGCTACAGGCGCATGCCACCACACCCAGCTAATTTTGTATTTTTAGTAGAGATGGAGTTTCACCATGTTAGTCAGGATGGTCTCGATTTCTTGACCTCGTCATCTGCCCGCCTCAGCCTCCCAAAGTGCTGGGATTACAGGCATGAGCCACCATGCCCAGCCACAAAAGTTACTTTTTAAAAAATAAAAGATAAAATAGCAAATTACCACATTTTCTAAGATCATGGCCAAACCATAGAGCTATTATAATTAGTTACAATCTAATCCTGATCAAATATTTGCTTTTACCTAGATTGTCTCTGTGATTATTATTGAGGGTGACTACCTCAGTTTTTGTTTATTGTTTCTGTTTTTGTTTGCGACAGGGTCTTGCTCTGTTGCCTAAGCTGGAGTGCAGTGGAGAGATCATGGCTCACTGCTGCCTCAACCTTCTGGGCTGAATTGATCCTTCCGCCCCAGCCTCCTGAGTCACGGGGACTACAGGCACGCACCACCACACTCAACTCATTTTTGTATTGTTTTGTAGAGTTGGCGTTCTGCCACGTTGCCCAGGCTGGCTCAGTTTTCAATGTGGGCTGGTTAATGAGTATTGGAAGAATAACGTTGGGTCAAAAAAAAAAAAACCCAAATTAAGCTCTTGTAGTAGTAAAGAATAGCCTCATGTAATATGACAATTTAGCAGTGACAAAAAAAAAAAATAATACCTGACCTGCTAAGATGTTTTACAGGCAATTGACAAGGTAGCAGAAACTCTACACCATGTATTTAAGTCATGACTGAAACACAGCTTCAGCAGAGGGTTTTCCGGGAGGCTTCAAAAGTTCACAGTCACAGTCACCAGAGGCTGAGACAGAGGAGCTGTGGCTGATGTATAATCTTAGAAATAACCCTTACCAGCATTATCTTCACTCAAAAAAAAAAAAAAAAACAAACACATAAAAAAGCTTGATGGCTCTCCTTGACTTCTTTTATAATAAATGAAATTTTTGCTTATTTTTAATTGTATTCAACTCCTAAGTGGTGTGATCTCGTAGAAAAACAATCAAGCATTAGGAAGCTCCCAATTGACAGCCTCAAACCTGTCAACTTTGCTGAAGCTCTGCAACAGTATCAATTTCCAATGTGAACTCTTTTTTTTTTTTTTTGAGAGGGAGTCTCCCTCTGTCTCCCAGGCTGGAGTGCGATGGCACAGTCTCAACTCACTACAACCTCTGCCTCCCAGGTTCAAGAGATTCTCCCGTCTCAGCCTACCGAGTAGCTGGGATTACAGGCACAGGCCACCATGCCTGGATAACTTTTGTATTTTTAGTTGAGATGGGTTTTTACCATGTTGGCCAGCTGGTCTCAAACTCCTCATCTCAGGTGATCCACCCACCTCTGCCTCCCAAAGTGCTGAGATTACAGGCGTGAACCACTGTGCCCGGCCCATTGTGAACTCTTGAGAACACTGTTGATCCCTTGTGTTTGAGGCCCTTTCAATAATACAATCTCTACTATTACTGTGAGCATGGAGATTTCAAAAAGAAAATGACTTAGTATGTCAAAAGGCCATATTTTAGGAGAGTATCTACAACAGCCATATATTTAACCTGCTTTTTGCAGCTTGATGAAATATTAAATGCTAGTTAGTTTCTCCAGTTTTTTTTTTGGAAATGCAGTCTCTCTTTGTCATTCAGGCTAGAGTGCAGTGGCATGATCTCGGCTCACCGCAACCTCCGCCTCCTAGGTTCAAGGGATTCTCCTGCCTCAGCCTCCTAAGTTGCATGGGACTACAGGCACATGCCACCATTCCCAGCTAATGTTTTTTATTTTTTTGTATTTTTACTAGAGATGAGGTTTCATTGTTAGCCAGGATAGTTTCAATCTCCTGACCTCATGATCCGCCCGCCTTGGTCTCCCATAGTACTAGGGTTACAGGCGCGAGCCACCACGTCCAGCCTGTTTCTCCGGTTTCTAAAATCGCTTTAATTCTAGGGCCAGATGGAGTGGAAGCAATTATATCTTGTAACTTGTTTATGGGGTTCTGTGGGAATGCTGACACTTTTTTTTTTTTTGAGATGAAGTCTCACTCTGTTGCCCAGGCTGGAGTGCAGTGGTACAATCTTGGCTCACTGCAACCTCTACCTCCCGAGTTTAAGCGATTCTCCTGTCTCAGACTCCCGAGTAGCTGCGACTACAGGCGCTTGCCACCATGCCCAGCTAATTTTTGTATTTTTAGTAGAGACAGGATTTCACCATATTGGCCAGACTGGTCTTAAAATCCTGACCTCATGTCCGCCCACCTCGGCCTCCCGAAGTGCTGGGATTACAGGCATGAGCCACCTCGCCCAGCCAACAGTTTTAATTTACATACTAATGCTGAAAAACATTTTAGGAGGCAAAGAACATTTATTGGTCTTAGCAATAAACAGAGTAAGAAAGAAAAACATGGAAAGGAAGTTGTGAAAGGCTCTAGACAAAATGGTCTCGGTTGATTTTTTTCTCTAAGAATTTCCAATTATCCATCATTCACTGTAAAAAGATACCATTTCAATTGTGGAGTTGCATAGTCTTTTATTTTTCTAAAGATGACCATTCCATGTTTAATGTCTTCAGTGAAGATCTGAAAATCAAAGTTAACAACCCATTTGTCGCAAGTCCACCTCTTCCTGGCAACAATTCCTCATTGTGTTACTGGATTTCTTCCTTTGCCACCCACCTAACATATGTCTTGCTGCTCACAGGATCAAAAGAAAACAAAACACTGAAACATCAGAGTTGTTTAAAACACTAAATTTCATTCAATGGCCCAATTGGACACTTGCTCATTGAAACTTATTTCTGCTTCAGCTTTAGTTATTTGAGAAATACAGGAATTCTTTTCACCAAAACATTAGCCTGACACAAGACTGTTGAAAAGTTAGCTGCCTTAGCATTATTGCTGTCTGTAACCTCCAAAGACATTTGAACATCTAGATTTTAAATGTAGCAAAAAGTGGAAGAGAAACACATAATTGCATAGAATTTACTCACTTTTCAACTACTTTTTCTGAATGAATACCAAATTTATGAAACAAAATCTATCCAATGGTGCTTAGGAGGGCTGTTAAATGGTGACTTAGCTTTCCAAGTAAAAACTGTATCTGCATTAACAAAGAGGGGAATGCACGATAATCCTATGAGGTAGGTCCTTTTATCCCCATTGAGTAGAAAAGGAGGCTCAAAAAGTTTAAGTAAGCCACAAAAGGTCACACAGCTGTGACTGTCAATGTCTTGTTATGCAACGCAAACTAGGCCACTTTTAAAGTAAGACAATTTTTTTTTTTTGAGACGGGCTGTTGCCCGGGCTGTCGCCCAGGCTGGAGTGTAGTGGCATGATCTCAGCTCACTGCAACCTCCACCTCCCAGGTTCAAGCGATTCTCTTGCCTCTCAGCTACTACAGGCTCCCACCACTACGCCCAGCTAATTTTTGTAGAGACGGTGTTTCACTATATTGGCCACACTGGTCTTAGACTCCTGACCTTTTGATCTGCCCATCTTGGCCTCTCAAAGTGCTGGGATTACAGGCATAAGCCACCATGCCCAGCTGATGGGAAGAAACTTCTATGGCTTAAAAAACAAATGTAGCAATTCCATTCCTAGATATACACCCAAAATAATTGAAAACAGGTATTCAAACACATATTTGTAGACAAATGTTCATTGAAGCATTATTCATAATAGTCAAAAGAAGGAAACAACCCAAATCATCGATACTGGATTAAACAAAATGTGATATCCATACAATGGAATATTATTTAACTGTAAAAAGGAATAAAGTACTGATACATGCTATAATATTGATTAACCTTGAAAATATGATGATGGCTGGGCGCAGTGGCTCACACCTATAATCCCAGCACTTTGGGAGGCTGAGGCTTGTGGATCATTTGAGGTCAGGAGTTCGAGGTCCAACATGGTGAAACCTCATGTCTACTAAAAATACAAAAAGAAGGCAGGCATGGTGGTACATGCCTATAATCCCAGCTACTTGGGAGGCTGAGGCAGGAGACTTGGTTAAACCCGGGAAGAGGAGGTTGCAGTGAGCCGAGATCACGCCACTGCACTCCAGCCTGAGTGACAGAGTGAGGCTCCATCTCAAAAAAAAAAAAAAAAAGACCAGCCTGGTGAAATTCTGTCTCTACTAAAAATACAAAATTAGCTGGTCATGGTAGCACGTCTATAATCCCAGCTGCTTGGGAGGCTGAGGCAGGAGAATCGCTTGAACCTGGGAGGCAGAGGCTGTAGTGAGTCAAGATTGATTGTGCCATTGCACTTGCCTGGGCAACAAGAGTGAAAATCTGTACCAAAAAAAGAAAATATTATGCTAAACGGAAGAAGCCAGACACATAAAAAGGCCACGTATCTTATGATTCCATTTATATGAAATATCCAGAATAGGTAAATCCATAAAGATGGGGCAGATTAGTGGCTGTTAGCAGACGGAGGAGAAGGGACTGGGGAATAACTGCTTAATAGCTATAGGGCCTCCTTTGGGGGTGATATGAATGTTCGGGCACTAGAGAGTAGTGATGGTTGCACAACACTGGGAATGTTCTGCCACTGAACTGTACACTTTAAAATGGTGAATCTTATGATATATGAATTTCACCTCCATTAAAATAAATACAGAAAAATGAAGTAAGGATTGACTATAAAGCCTTAGATGAATAGCAGGTAAGTTGCTTTTTCTTGGTTTGTCACAATTTCAGTGAGTTTTTTGTTTTTAATTTTAATTTTTGAGATGGAGTCTTGCTCTGTCCCCCAGGCTGGAGTGCAGTGGCGCCATCTCGGCTCACTGCAACCTCTGCCTCCCAGGTTCAAGCGATCCTCCTGCCTCAGATTCCTGAGCAGCTGGGGTTACAGGTATGCGCTACCATGCCTGGCTAATTTTTCTATTTTTAGTAGAGACGAGGTTTCACCATGTTGGCCAGGTTGGTCTCGAACTCCTGACCTCAGGTGATCCACCCAGCTCGGCTTCCCAAAGTGCTGGAATTACAGGTATGAGCCACCATACCCAGCCTCAGTTTCTGACAGTCATAAATCAGTATGTAAAAAATAACCCACCGGGTGAGGTGGCTCATGCCTGTAATCCCAGCACTTTGGGAGGCCAAGGCGGGTGGATCACCTGAGATCAGGAGTTCGAGATGAGCCTGACCAACATGGAGAAACCCTGTTTCTACTAAAATGACAAAATTAGCCAGGCATGGTGGCACATGCATGTAATCCCAGCTACTCGGGAGGCTGAGGCAGGAGAATCGCTTGAACTCAGGAGGTGGAGTTGTGGTGAGCCAAGATCACACCACTGCAGTCAGGCCTGAGCAAAAAGAGCAAAACTCCATCTAAAAAAAAAAGCCACTAAAAGTTCCAAATAAGGCATCAGTGAAGCTCAGGTCCTCTAATCTGTCTGGTTGGCAAAGCACCTAGTAGTTTACAGTATAGAAGCTTTAAAAATGCTTAATTTGTATAAAGTGCAAAGAAAAAATATTGAGAAGCACATGATCCCCAGAATACTTAGCTTAAAAAAAGGAAGGAAAAAAAAAAAAAGAGAAGCACATGAAAGGATATAAAATGGCCAGAGCCTCAGAAATAAGCTAATATACATGCATATGGACATATCCACATATTTGAGCATGCAGAGACATGTAAATACTCAGGAGAGAAATTTGCTTTTCCTATTATTTTGTGTTTCTCCAAAAACTGAAGAGTAGATAACAGCTGACAGTTACCACCCTCTGAGTGTGACAAGAGGTCACACACAGGGAGGGCCTCGAGCTGCCATGTCCTATTGCTTCCCTGGTGAAACAACCAGGCTGGTAAGTCACTTTAGGAGACGCTCAACAGGGCTCCCATTGTTCCAACCTCAAAATTCTGAGATACAAGGGGCCCCATTCATACAGACAGCTTACAGGCTGGGGGATGGTCCCTTCATGTGCAGTCAACTTTTTATTGGGACACTGAATTTTCAAAAACACTGACTTGCACAAATAGTGTTAATTATTTTTTATAAAATGGTACAGAAATAAAATTCAAAATACTAAACTGGGAGCCAGGACACCTGAGTTTTACCATTAGCTCTCTAATGTAACTTTAAGCAAGTCACTTGCTCCTTCTGGACCTCAGTTTCCTTGTTTGTAAAAACAGAAATGATTTCTAAGATCCCTTGGAACTCTAAAATTCTATGAACACATATGAAGTCTACTGAGCTTGCTTCATTGTTCAATGAATGGGGATAAGTTATAAGCAGAAAAATATCATTACTACACATCTTTTCATTCGCTATCAACACTTAAAAACAAATAGCCTTAATGAAAACCAAGTCCACTTTGTTTTCTCTTTTAGACAAATCACAAGTAGAGTTCAGTGAGTCCGTCACAGCAATTTCAGGATCACTCAAGCAGGTAACCCCACACAATGCACAATGATGAAGAGCATAAACACAAGCCATAAGTATACTTTTATGTCACTTTTTCTTAGGTTATTGATGCATTTCCAGAATCTCTTCATTTCTTTGCATAACTGAAAACCCCCAGAGGAAAGACACCATTAACAATAAGAATGTGATCTATGTTACAAGCTTCCGCACCATGTCATTTTTTTGTTTTTTCAACCCCAAAATTTGCCAGAGCAAGGACTTTGTCTCCAGAGCCTAAGAAGAAAGACATAATAAACAAAAAGATTATTTCAAGTGCAGTTACAATTCCTGGTAAAGTGGGAAAAATCTATCACATAGATATTAAAACAAAAAATATAATTAGCTTCCATTATCAGTATATTAACCCGTACACGCTTCCATTGCCATCCCCGTTTCCTCCCCTCTGCACAAACGATCCAGCTATAAAGGGGGACGTATTCGTTATAAATCCTTACTCTAGCTCTAGCTATGAAATAGAATATGTAAAATTTTATTTTAAAAATTTTTTGTGGGGGTAGATGGGTCTTGCTCTGTCACCCAGGCTGTAGCAATGGCATGATCCTGGCTCACTGCAGCCTCAAATGCCTGGGCTCAAGTGACCCTCCTGACTCAACCTCTCAAGTAGTTAGAACTATAGGTGCATGCCACTACACCTGGCTAATTTTTTTCTTTTTAATTTTGTAGACAGTGTCTCACCATGTTGCCCAGGCTGGTCTAGAACTCCTGGCCTCAAGCATATAATTTTAGTTTACTGTTATATTTACATCTACCTGACAAGTATTTTAAAAACATTAGGCTGCATTAATTTATTTTTAATATTGGGAAATAAAACCAAAACAATGGATATATAAACAAAACAATTCTGGTTTCACTCTTAAGTTCAAGAAAAGGTTATTATCTCAACCACACTCTCCATGAATTTGGAGCAATAGTATATGACCAGCTTTCAGAAATATGAGGGCACTCACCAAGGTCTGTAGAGACTTTCTCAAACTGGCTGAGTATAGCACCTGCATTTGCTGACAAGAAGGCCTCATCATCTGCAGTCAGCTAAATAAAATGAAACAAAGTCTAGTTGAGTGAGTAAATGTTACAGGAGGTTCTAGAAACCAGTTAAGAATGTCTTAGGAGGCTGGGCACAGTGGCTCACACCTGTAATCCCAGCACTTCGGGAGGCTGAGGCGGGTGGATCACCTGAGGTCAGGAGTTCAAGACCAGCCTGGACAACAAGGCAAAACCCTGTCTCTACTAAAAATACAAAAATTAGCCAGGCATGGTGGTGGGCGCCTGTAATTCCAACTACTTGGGAGGCTGAGGCAGGAGAATCACCTAAACCCGGGAGGCGGGGGTTGCAGTGAGTGGAGATCACACCATTGCACTCCAGCCTGGGCAACAAGAGCAAAACTCTGTCTCAAAAAACAAAAAAAATGTCTTAGGACCACAAACTAGACCATAGATCAAGATGTTCTGTACAAAAATTCATACTTTTTCTTTGTACCTAATACATTAAATACTGGTACCTTTTCTCCAAGTTTCCTGAGAGCTGTTAGTATCTCCACTTTCTGTTGAGTGTACAGGTCTCTTTCCAGCTTTCCTACCATCAGATCTCTATCCATCTAAAATGTATGAATGCAACACATACGTTACTTAAGTGAAAAACATTCTATATACAAAATATAGCTTTTCAGACCTACTATTTAAAAAAAATCCTCTGATTAATATTGTCAAGATCTACAGAAATAATCCAAGGCAAATATGATAGAAATGTTAAATGCCTATCCAGTATGAATATCCTTATGGAAAAGCAAAAATAAAATAAATAAATAAATAAATAATGTTAAATGCAGTTCTAATAAATTATCTAGTAAAATATCACCCCTTCCACCTGAAACAATAGCATGTGCTATACATCGGGACTATTCAAAGCACTTTTATGCCTATTAGTTCACTTAATCCTCATAACAACCATAAGAGGTAGGGACTATCATTGTCACCTTTTTACAGACAGAGAAACCTAGGCACAAGGGGGATGAATAAAATAACTTGTCCAGCCCTGATGCAATGGCTCACACCTGTAATCTCAGCACTTTGGAAGGCTGAGGTGGGTGGATTACCTGAGCTTAGGAGTTTGAGACCAGCCTGGCCAACACGGTGAAACCCTGTCTCTATGAAAAACACAAAAATTAGCCAGGTGTGGTGGTGTGCACCTGTAGGCCCAGCTACTTGGGAGGCAGAGGCAAGAGAATGGCTTGAACCCGGGAGGAAGAGGTTGTAGTGAGCCAAGATTGCACCACTGCACTCCAGCCTGGGCAACAGAAAAAGACCCCATCTCAAAAACAAAAACAAAACAAAACAAAAAACACAAAAGGCTAGGCGCACTGGCTCACACCTATAATCCCAGCATTTTGGGAGGCCAAGGCAGATGGATCACTTGAGGTCAGGAGTTCAAGACCAGCCTGGACATGTTGAAACCCCATTTCTACTGAAAATACAAAAATTGGCCAGGCATGGTGGTGTGCGCCTGTAGTCCCAGCTAGGGACTGAAGGAGGCTGAGGTAGGAGAATCGCTTGAACCCGGGAGGCGGAGGTTGCGGAGAGCCAAGATGGTGCCACTGCACTCCAGCCTGGACAACAGAACAAGACCCCATCCCAAAACAAACAAACAAACAAACAAAAAAGCCTATAAGCAGACTTCTGTAAGTATCAGGTTCATAAAGATATTTGAAGTTCTTAGATGAGATAGGCCACACATGCATACAAGCAATGCTGCTAATGAATTCTCAATGTGATTTCAAGTTAGAGCTCCAGAAGTAAATGGTAAAACATTAAAGGTAGAGTCCAGGTAGAAGTGGTCAGTGGCAATTTAAACTGCCATATATTGTTTAAAGCCTTACATTTCTTATCAACCATAATTGCTCTAACTACTAATTTTGTCAGAAAATTGTCAGTTGTGGCTCTAAAATCAACTGGCCAATTTTTAAGCCATAGGATATCATAATGAATTGGCCTAGGAAATGAAACGCACACAGCAACTGAATCAATTTAAAGAAACTTTACCTCTGCTAACCTTGTCCGAAGCTGACCTGGTTGTTTCTTTGCAAATAATCTGATGACCTCTGGGGTTTTAAAGGCCTGGCTGATAGCTGCCTGAATAGCCTAGAAACACAAGAAGGCAAAAACTAACCAAAACAGTCGAACAAATCAGACACTGCAATAACTGATGGATAGATGGCTCTTTAATCTTTATCAAGGTTTACTGGTTCCTGTCACTGGAAGCAATTACATAACTAGATGAAGATCTGGAAGGATATGTTGTTTATGCAGAAGCAGACACTCATGTAGAAGTTACACCTTGGGTGGCCAAGGCAGGAGGATTGCTTGAGCCCATAAGTTTGAGACCAGCCTCGGCAATGTAGCAAGACTCTGCCTCTAAAAAAATTTTTTTAAATAGCCAGGTGTGGTGGCGCATGCCCATGGTCCCAGCTACTTGAAAGACTGAAGGGTGCAAAGCACTTCTCCTGCACTCTAGCCTAGGTGACCCTGTCTCTTTAAAAAAAAAAAAAAAAAAAAAAGGCAAAGTCCAGTCACAGTGGCTCACGCCTGTAATCCCAGCACTTTGGGAGGCTACGGTGGATGGATCATGAGTCCAGGAGTTCAAGACCAGCCTTGGCAATATGGTGAAACCCCATCTCTACTGGTAATACAAAAATTAGACAGGCATGGGGCCCGCGCCTGTGGTCCCAGCTACTCAGGAGGCTGAGGCAAGAGAAGAGCTTGAACCTGGGAGGTAGAGGTTACAGTGAGCTGAGATCACGCCACTGTACTCCAGCCTGGGCAACAGAGCAAGACTCTGTCTCAAAAAAAAGAGCCAAGTGTGCTGGCTCAAGCCTGTAATCCCAGCACTTTGGGAGGCTGAGGTGGGTGGATCATGAGGTCAAGAGATCGAGACCATCCTGCCAACATGGTGAAACCCCGTCTCTACTAAAAATACAAAAATTAGCTGGGCTTGGTGGTGCATGCCTGTGGTCACAGCTATTTGGGAGGCTCAGGCAGGAGAATTACTTCAACCAGGGAGGGGAAGGTTGCAGTGAGGTGAGATCGTGCCACTGCACTCCAGCCTGGTGATAGAGCAAGACTGTCTCAAAAAAAAAAAAAAAAAAAAAGTTACACCCAAAACATAAAACATGGTATGTTTTCTATCAGAAATATACTTAATTTATTACTATTATTATTTTGTATTTAGAGATGGGGGTCTCACTATGTTGCCCAGGCTGGTCTTGAACTCCTGGGCTCTAAGCAATCCTCCTGCAGCATGCCTGAGCCCCTGGAGTAGCTGGGATTACAAGCAGGCACCACCACACCCGGCTTGAAATATACTTATAAAAAAGCTGGGTGTGGTAGTTTATAACTATAATCTTTGGGAGGCTGAGGCAGGAGGATCACTTGAGCCCTGAAGGACAAGGCTGTAATGAGCCATGATCGTGTCACTGCACTCCAGCCTGAGTGACAGAGAAAGAACCTGACTCAAAAAAAATAAAAAAGAACTGGCTGGGCACAGTGGCTCATGCCTATAATCCCAGCACTTTGGAAGGCCGAAGTGGGGAGATAACTTGAGCTCAGGAGTTCAAAACCAGCCTGGCCAACATTGTGAAACTCCATCTCTACTAAAAATATAAAAATTAGCTGGGTGTGGAGGCAGGCGCCTATAATCCCAGCTACTCGGAAGGCTTAGTAAGGAGAATTGCTTGAACCCAGGAGGTGGAGGTTGTACTGAGTCAAGACTGTGCCACTGCACTACAGCCTGGGTGACACAGTAAGACTCTGTCTCAAAACAAAACAAAACAAAACAAAACAAAAAACAAAGTCAGGCCTCTGTCACCTACACGTTATACTTACCAACTGCATTCCACTTAGTTCATCTACCAAAGTCATATTTCCAGACATAATTTTCTTCAGTGAATCATTAAATTCACTTAGTTGCTCCAGAGTTTCCTTTTTGGTTTCTTCATATTCATCTGTATCAAGTTCCTCTCTGAAGTAGGTGAACGTCGTAATATGGAAAAATATAGAGTTCCAAGTGAAAAATGCAATCTTTGTACTTGTACATTAGAGAAAGGCTGAAGGGAAATATCAAAATGCTAACAATGAATGTGTTCACATAGTAGCAGTATGGGCATTTTCCTACAATATGGTTACTTTGATATTTAAACATTTTTCTTTTACCAAAACAAGGCATACTAAAAGAGACCACATTATAAGTCCAGGTGCCTTAGATCACACCTGTAATCCCAGCACTTTGGGAGGCTGAAGTGAGCAGATCACCTGAGGTCAGGAGTTCGAGGCCAGCCTGGCCAACATGGTGAAACCCTGTCTCTACAAAAAAATACAAAAATTAGCCGGCGGAGGGGGTGGTAGTGCATGCCTGTAGTCCCAGCTACTCAGGAGACTGAAGCAGGAGAATTGCTTGAACCCAGGAGGTGGAGGTTGCAGTGAGCTGAGATTCACCACAGCACTCCAGTCTGGGCAACACAGCGAGACTCTGTATCAAAAAAAAAAAGTAGTCCTTTGTGCAAGTAAGGCTGAAACTACACTCCAGAAGTTCAAATAGTACCTTCTCAGCCTGACAGCAGGCAGGGCTGTTTTAAATACTAAAGATAAGGTAGGTGTTATTTCTACTTCAACCTCAAGGTTAAGTATTTTGCCCAAGTTCACATGTACTCGGTAATTAATTGAATGACTTTCATGTCCCAGCCTCTATGACTCCAAAGCCTGCAATGAGCTTACTTCTCTGCTAGACAAAGCACTGTGAAGAACACTACAGGGGAATGCAGAATCACACATGGGGCTGCATCCATGGAGCTAGCTGCAGAAAAAAAGCCATTTTGGCTGGGCGTGATGGCTCATGCCTGTAATCCCAGCACTTTGGGAGGCCGAGGTGGACGGATTGCCTGAGCTCAGGTGTTCAAAGCCAGACTGGGCAACACGGTGAAACCTGTGTCTACTAAAATACAAAAAATTAGCCGGGCATGGTGGCGTGCGCCTGTAGTCCCAGCTACTCAGGAGGTTGAGGAACGAGAATGCTTGAACCTGGGAGGCGGAGGTTGCAGTGAGCTAAGATAGTGCCACTGTACTCCAGCCTGGGTGACAGAGCAAGACTCAACCTCCAAAAAAATAAATTAATAAAAATACAAAAATGAGCTGGGTATGGTGACATATGCCTCTAGTCCCAGCTACTCGGGAGGCTGAGGCATGAGAATCACTTGAATCTGGGAGATAGAGGTTGCAGTGATCCCAGATCGCACCATTGCACTCTAGCCTGGCAACAGAGCCATCTGGAAAAAAAAAAGAAAGAAAGAAAGCAATTTTACAGCTTAACAACATACAATTAAACTCTTACCTGCATTCCTCCAGATCTTGTAATTGCTGCATTAGTCTATCCAACTGTTCTTCTAAATTCTGCTTTAATTTGCTTGTCTCTGTCTTTCCTCTGGAAGCCATTTTAAGCTCTATGTGAAACAATAAACCCACATACTACATGAAATTAACATAACAGTGCAATTTTTTCAAGTTTTAGTTTTTGTAGAGACAGGGTGTCGCTATGTTTTCTAGGCTGGTCTCAAAGTCCTAGCCTGAAGTGACCTTCCCATCTTAGACTCCCAAAGAGGTGGGATTATAGGCATAAGCCATCACACTCGGTACCCAGTACAAATGAAAATAGGCAGCTGGGCACAATGGCTCATGCCTGTCTATAATCTCAGCACTTTGAGAGCCTGAGGTGGGAGGACTACTTGAGCCCAGGAGTTCGGGACCAGCCTGGCCAACCTAGTGAGACTTCATCTCTACAAAGAATAGAAAATCTTAGCTAGGCATGGTGGTGGATGCCTCTAGTCCCAGCTACTCAGGAGGCTGAAGTGGGAGGATTGCTTGAGCCCAGGAATTTGAGGCTGCAGTGAGCCATGATCTTGCCACTGCACTCTGGCCTGGCTGACAAGAGCAAGACCCTGACTCAAAAAACAGGTTATACTCTTTCTTAGCTACAGGTGTGTGAAAGATAGTTATACCAAGAAAATCAATTTAGATATAAAAGTTTAAACTCATATAGTAATAACACTCCATAAAAATGCCTGAAAGTCTTCATCACGTGACTTGACAAACTAATTAGAAGTCTTCGTTATTGGTCTATCTTACTCTAAACAAATTTGATAAATGGAAATACGGACATATAAAGAAGTAGATCAAATGTGGTTTTGCTTTATGAAGTGAACCACTATAGCTTTTTTTTTTCATTTTTGTAAGTATACTCCAGGACCCCAAAACACCTGACATTATCTCATTGGTCTTATGTATATTTACCTAATTACTTATGAGCATGAACATCCTTTTTTTTTTTTTCCCCGAGAAAGGGACCCACTCTGTAACCCAGGCTGGAGCACAGTCACACAATCACAGCTCACTATAGCCTCAACCTCTTGAGCTTAAGCCATTTTTACACCTCAGCCTCCTGAGTAGCTGGAACTACAGGCACACGCCATCATACCTGGCTAATTTATTTTTTTGTAGAGATGGGATCTCCCTCTGTTGCCCAAGCTGGTCTTGAACTTCTGGGCTCAAGGGATCCTCTGACCTCAGTCTCCCAAAATGCTGGGATTATAGGTGTTGAGCCCCCAAGCCCAGCTGATGAACATCTCTTTGGTGGGTGGATCACCTGAGGTCCGGAGTTTGAGACCAGCCTGACCAACATGGAGAAACCTCGCCTCTACTAAAAATACAAAATTAGCCAGGCGTGGTGGCACATGCATATAATCCTAGCTACTCTGGAGGCTGAGGCAGGAGAATTGCTTGAACCCTGGAGGCGGAGGTTGCAGTGAGCCGAGATTGCGCCATTGCACTCCAACCTGGGCAACAAGAGCGAAACTCTGTCTCAAAAAAAAAAAAAAAAAAAAAAGCGCCCCATAAAACTTTCAATTTAACTTATTAAAGCATGTTTTGTTTTCTTAATATAATGAAATCATTACCAGATGATTTGACATGTGTATTTCAAAGGAGAGGATTCTTACAGTATATTCAAAATACAATATAGTGACAAAATATTACTCCCTAATTTTAAAAAATTGGTCTAAGTCCTGGGTGCAGTGGTTAACACCTATAATCCCAGTACTTTGGGAGGCCATGGTGGGCAGATCGCTTGAGGTCGGGAGTTTGAGACCAGCCTGGCCAACATGGTGAAACCCCATCTCTAATAAAAATACAAATATTAGCCAGATGTGGTGGTAGGCGCCTATAATCCCAGCTACTCGGGAGACTAAGGCAGGAGAATCGCTTGAACCTGGGAGGTGGAGGTTGCAGTGAGCCGAGATTGTGCCACTGCACTCCAGCCTGGGCGACAGAGTGAGACTCTGTCTCAAAAAAAAAAAAAAATTGGCGTAAATCATCCATGATCATTAATGATATGCAAATATAAACAAGCATTATACCCTGAAGTGTAATTTATTATAGCTACATTTCACGTATAACAGTTTAGTGCATTTTTCCTGGAAATTGTTTATTTTAATATTTCTCTTAAATCTGTGGAACTTTCCAGTAAAATTGAGGCAAACCCAAGATGTAACTGACAATGTCTTTTTAGATTTAGTTTCCTACAGTCTAACCACACTGGATGACTTGCTGTTCCAAAAATGTCATGCATTCTTTTTTCTTTGAGACGGAGTTTCATTCTTGTTGCCCAGGCTAGAGTGCAGAGGCACTATCTCGGCTCACTGCAACCTCCACCTCCTGGGTTCAAATGATTCTCCTGTCTCAGCCTCCTGAGTAGCTGGGACTGCAGACATGCGCCACCATGCCTGGCTAATTTTTGTATTTTTAGTAGAGATGGAGAGATGGGGTTTCACCATGTTGGCCAGGCTGGTCTCAAAACTCCTGACCTCATGATCTGCCCACGTCAGCCTCCCAAAGTGTCGGGATTACAGGCATGAGCCACTGTGCCTGGCCAGTCATGCACTCTTTTGAGCCTGCATTTTTTTTTCTACCTACGAAGTCCAGTTCATCCATTTTTCAAAGTTCAAGTGTCACCTTTTCTACAAGGCCTTCCTTGATTTCCTCCCACTCAATAGGTTGTGAATTATTTGAGTCGGGATTTTACCTTTTCTTTATACAGCAAAATCTAGCACAATCTTGGGCAGACAAAAAGTTCCAAATAAATAACTGGTAGATGAGTAATGAGAACTGACTGCTGCTTCTTTAGCATTCAAATCTCTTTTTTTTTTTGAGATGGAGTCTCACTCTGTCACCCAGGCTGGAGTGCAGTGGTACAATCTTGGCTGACTGCAACCTCTGCCTCTCTGGTTCAAGTAATTCTCCTGCCTCAGCCTCCTGACCAGCTGGGATAACAGGCGCTCGCCACTACGTCCAGCTAATTTTTATATTTTTAGTAGAGATGGGGTTTCACCATGTCGGCCAGGCTAGTCTCAAACTCCTGACCTTGTGATCCACCTGCCTCGGCTTCCCAAAGTGCTAGGATTACAGGTGTGAGCCACCGTGCCCGGCCTTTTTTTTTGAGACAAAGTCTCGCTCTGTTACCTGGCTGGAGTGTGCAGTGGTGTGATCTTGGCTCACTGCAACCTCTGCCTCCTTGGTTCAAGCAGTTCTCCTGTCTCAGCCTCTCCAATAGCTGAGACTATAGGCATGCGTCACCACACCTAACTAATTTTTGTATTTTTAGCAGATAAGAGTTTCACCATGTTGTCCAGGCTGGTCTAGAACTCCTGACCTCTGGTGATCCACTCGCCTCGGTCTCCCAAAGTGATGGGATTACAGTCCTGAATCACCTCGCCCAGCTCAAATCTTACTCTCTAGCACTTATTTCTGCCTTTGATTAAATGTGATTTTATTATAATACATTATTCTTCTCTTGACTAAACTCTGGAGAACAGAATATGACTGATTTTTCGCTTAGCTTTCTCAGTACCTAATACAGAATAGAAATTCAATAATTTGGTCAAATTTATAAAGGCTCAATATATTTATGGAGCTAAAGCTATTCTGAATACATTTCGGTAAAAATGGATGCACTTTAAAAGCCTTAACCTGGTGCTACATTAATTGAGATTTACCCAGAAAGATTAACTCATTGGTACCACCTAGTAGTCACTAAAGGCAGTGCATTTTTTTTTTTTTCTTCCTGAGTTGGAGTCTTATTCTGTCGCCCAGGCTAGAGTTCAGTGGCGCGATCTCGGCTCACTGCAACCTCCGCTTCCTGAGTTCAAGCGATTCTCCTGCCACAGCCTCCTGAGTAGCTGGGATTACAAGAGCGTGCCACCATGCCCGACTAATTTTCTTGTGTTTTTAGTAAAGATGGGATTTCACCATGTTAGACAGGATGGTCTAGATCTCCTGACCGTGTGATCCCCTCGCCTCAGCGGTTTTTTGTTTTTTTTTTTGAGACGGAGTTTCCCCCTTGCTGCCCAGGCTGGAGTGCAAGGGCGTGATCTCGACTCACGGCAACCTCCGCCTCCCAGGTTCAAGAAATTCTCCTGCCTCAGCCTCCCGAGTAACTGGGATTACAGGCATGCGCCACCATGCCCGACTACTTTTTGTATTTTTAGTAGATATGGGGTTTCTCCATGTTGGTCACGCTGGTGTTGAACTCCTGACCTCACGTGATCCGCCTGCCTGGGCCTCCCAAAGTGCTGGCATTACAGGTGTGAGCCACCACGCCAGGCCAAGGTGGTGCACTTTTACTGAAACTACAGAAACCTCTCTCAGACACTGTAATCTGGAGTCGAGGGTATTCATTCATGCTCACCTGTCTCTTAGTACTCTGATCTCTGCACGGTGCCGATTGGACTCCAATTGCAGAAACTTCCAGTTCTTGAGGTTCCGAGTGTCAAAAACTTGAGGAAAATGAAATTATTCATCGGGACTACAAAAGGCTCAAAGTTCAAACCACCTGAGGGTGGAGATGGCTGGAAAAAAGGAAACCATTAACAAGTAATTTTACGTGCTATGTATAAACTTGCCCTAAGGCAGTTCAGCTAATTTCCACTAGAGCAGCCCGAGACATCACCGGCGGGGGCACTTTCTCCCCCGACTGCGCGTACTGCAGCCTTTCTGAGGTTTTTCCGAGCAAGGCCGAGGTCTTTGAGGAAAAGCCCGCATCTGGACACGACTTGAGGGAAGGCGTCAAACCCAGAGGCATTGAAAAGGTGAGGGCGGAGAGCACGTCTCTTCCGGGCTGAAAGTGAGCAGCGTTTGGCCCAGCACCAACCGGAATGGGTGAAGAATCAGCTCCGGCCACCGCAGCAAATCCCACCCCACGCGGGAACTTGAAGCTCCGGCACTTAGATCCCGCGGTGGCGGGGCTCCACCAGGCCCCGGTTGCCACCAGAGGTAGCCGTAAACCCACGGTCCCCGAAACTCCTTCCGGCCCTCCCAGACAAAAACTGGGACAATCCTCTTAGGTCCCCGGGATCCCCGCTGTGCCGGCGGCCCGCCCGCGAGTCCCAGAGTTTAGAGCCAGGGACCCCGCCTACCTGAGAGCCCTGGCCTGGCGGACCGAGCCGGAGGAGCACTTCCGTTGGACGCACGCACTTCCGGCCTTCTGGAGCCAATGAGAGTGCGGCTGAGGTGTTCCCCTCGCTGGCGTCCGGGCCGCGGGTGGTCTCCGGGAGCATTCGGGCCGGCGGACAGCGAGGGCGCGGTAAGCTCCCGGCAAGGAGCCCCTGAGAAATTGGTTTCTAGGAGAGTCAGTCCAGGACCTCTTTTCGTCCCAGACGTAGGGGAGTACAAGACAGTGGAATGTTTAGGGTAGAACATGACCCGAGGCAGGCTCATATTCAAGTTTGGGGCAAGGACCCTTAATTTTTTTCAATGGAACCAAAAACTTCGGTAGAATTGCTTCTGACCTTTGGAACGGATGGATTCACCTTGGAGAGGAAAAATCTCTTTCTAGAAAAGTCTTGAGGTCTGGCACCCTTAGGCCTAACGGGGGATGGCTGGGCGTCAGAGGAGGAAATCCTTCATTCTGAATGACTTCCCTTTCCTCCTAAATCCTTCTTTCCAAATCTGTAAAAGACCACATCCACCTTCCTGGAAGTAGCTTGCCACTTCGCTCCTTGTGAAGGAGGTAATGAGCTTTTGGGCAGCACATAAAAAGTTACCCTTGACCAGCTCGGTGGCTCACACCTGTAAACCCAGCACTTTGAGAGGCCGAGGTGGGAGGATCGTTTGGGCCCAGCCTGGGCAACGTAGTGAGACCCCCCATATCAAAAATTTAAAAATAAAGTTACCCAGAAACTGGGTGGAAACCATTTAATGATGTTCTCAGTCCATCTTCCTGAAGTAGTCCACAGGACAACATCAGTGTTCATGGTAGAATTGTTTTATAGGGGCAGCCTTTTATTTTTTTTGAGACAGAGTCTCACTCTGTCACTCAGGCTGGGGTGCAGTAGCATGGTCTCGGCTCATTGCAACCTCTGCCTCCTGGGTTCAAACAATTCTCCTGTCTCAGTCTCTCGAGTAGCTGGGATTGTAGGCTTGTGCTACCATGCCCAGCTAATTTTTGTATTTTCGGTAGAGATGGGGTTTCACCATGTTGGTCAGGCTGGTCTCAAACTCCCGACATCGTGATCCACCCGCCTCAGCCTCCCAAAGTGCTGGGATTACAGGCGTGAGCCACCACGTCTGGCTTTTTTTTTTTTTTTTTTTTTAAGTAACAATGTCTTGTTAAAAAACAGGAGCTGTGTTGCCCAGGCTGGAGTGCAGTGGTGTGATCATAGCTCACTGCAGCCTTGAACTCCTGGGCTCAAGCGATCCTCCTGCCTTGGTCCCTCAAAGTGTTGTGGTTATTAGCACAAGCCACCGCCAGGCCTGGAGTCTTTGAAGTTAGTTATATTTCAGCTACCCAGGACAGATTTCTAACTTTGATTGCCACAGAACCCTACCAGAACTAATTGTTTCTCTCAGTTCTGTCTGATTGTGGAATGTCTTATTACTGTCACTTGTTTTTCAGAGTTACAATTTGGATATGAAACAATTTTTTTGTTTGTTTTTTGTTTTTTGAGACAGGGTCTCTCCTCTGTTGCCCAGGCTGGAGTGCAGTGGCAGGATCCAGCTCACTGCAACCTCCACTTCCTGGGTTCAAGCTAGTCTCCTGTCTCAGCCTCCTGAGTAGCTGGGACTACAGACACCTGCCACCAATCCCAGCTAATTTTTGTATTTTTAGTAGAGACGGGGTTTCACCATGTTGGCCAGGCTGGTCTCGAACTCCTGAGCTCAGGTGATCCACCTACCTCGGCTTCACAAAGTGGTGGGATTACAGGCATGAGCCACGGCACCTGGCCGTGAAACCATTTTTCTAGCCCACCTTAGAGAAGACTATTGACACACTAGTTGGAATGGTTGCAATAGCTTCCTACCTTGCAAGACACTTCAGATTAAAAGAATTTCCTTTGTAAAAGTTGGCCAGGCATGATGGCTCATGCCTGTAATTTGAGTACTTTGGGAGACTGAGGTGGGCAGATCACTTAAGGCCAGGAGTTTAAGACAGCCTGGCCAACATGATGAGACCCTGTCTCTACTAAAAATACAAAAATTAGCCAGGCATGGTGGTGCATGTAATCCCAGGACTCAGGAGCCTGAGGCATGAGAATCGCTTGAACTCAGGAGATACAGGTTACAGTGAGCCACACAGTCACACCACTGCATTCCAGCCTGAGTGACAGAGCAAAACTCCCTCTCAAAAAAAAAAAAAATCAAAAAGAAAATTAAAAAAAAGTAAGTCCCTGTTAATGCATTTATCTTTAAATTTTGGTTCATAAATATGTGTGGAAGTGTCAATGCTTTGGGTAAAGTGGAACTCAACAGTGACAGAGTAAGTGCCATACAAAACAGAACAGGAAAATATACTTTAAAAAATCATTTAAGGCTGGACGCAGTGGCTCATGCCTGTAATCCCAGCATTTTGGGAGGCTGAGGCAGGTGGATCACTTGAGGTCGGGAGTTCAAGACCAGCCTGACCAACATGGAGAAACCCCGTCTCTATTAAAAATACAAAAATCAGCTGGGCATGGTGGCACATGCCTGTAATGCCAGCTACTTAGGAGGCTGAGGCAGGAGAATTGCTTAAACTCGAGAAGCAGAGGTCACGCCACTGCACTCCAGCCTGGGCAACAGAGTGAATCTCCGTCTCAGAAAAAAAATTTGAAAAATTTGCTGAATAAACACTTGTTCACAGTGTACTTTCCCTAATTTTGTTTTTGTTTTTGTTTCTTGCCCTGTTACCCAGGCTGGAGTGCAGTGACACAATCACAGCTTACTGCAGCCTCAATCTCTCAGGCTCAAGTGATCCTTGCACCTCAGTCTCCCTTGTAGCTGGGACTTCAGGTGCATGCCCCACATCTGGCTAGTTTTTGTATTTTTTTATAGAGATGGGGTTTTGTCATGCTGCCCAGATGGGTCTCAAACTCCTGAGCTCAAGTAATCCTCCCACCTTGACCACCCAAAGTACTGGAATTACAGGCATGCTGGAATTACCTGGCCTTTCCCTAATTTTGATAATGATAATACAATGTTCTGTTCTGGCATTTGTGATAGTTTTAGCATGTGCAGTCTTAGAAGCAATGGAGGTATTTACCTGTTCTTCTCTGAGACTTAGTCACTCAGCAGTTCTATGCTAAGGGTGTTTTTATATACCTTTAGGCTCTTGTTTAGAGTTAATGGATGATGAAAACATACTTCTAGTGCATAAGAGAAATTCATTCTGAAACAAATATAGAATATATGCCTTCAGACAGAAGGCAGAGAAGAAACTGGAGAAAGAGAAATAATATTAGGAAACCATGGGAGACAGCACTGGGGAAAGTAACCTCCAGACTGGGAGTCACTGGGAAACCAGATAAATGCTCCTTGGCAGCTGGAGGAGTTGAGGACACTTCAGCTTGGACTTGGGATGGGAGCCCGGAGAACCCAAGTTGCTCCAGCTAGGCAGGGAAAATGCTGGGCCAGATGAAACTTGAGCAGCTAACAAGAAGTACCGGGAGCCAAAGACTCTGAACAATTGGGCCTCTTTTAAATGTCTGCCTTAAATAGCTTGTACCATTGTACATCTTGCATAAAGAGTAAGAACATGAACTTTTAGAATCAAAGCTGTTACTCTGGGTGCAGTTGTTTTTGGAGTAATGAATTAATTAAAGTTAAATGAGATCATAAGGGTGGGGCCCTGATCCGATAGGACTAGAGTCCTTTTTTTTAGTGCAATGGCACGATCTCGGCTCATCGCCACCTCCGCCTCCTGGGTACAAGCAATTCTCCTGCCTCAGCCTCCTGAGTAGCTGGGACTACAGACATGTGCCACCATGCCCAGCTAATTTTTGTATTTTTAGTAGAGATGGGGTTTCACCATGTTGACCAGGATGGTCTCGATCTCTTGACCTCGTGATCCACCCACCTTGGCCTCCCAAAGTGCTGGGATTATAGGCATGAGCCACCGCGCCCGGCCCAGGACTAATGTTCTTAACAGAAGAATTAATGGAGAGCTTACCCTTTACCCCTCCATACTGAGGAAATATTATGTGAGGACATAGCAAGAAGGTGGCCATCTACAAGACAGGAAGAGAGCTGCCACCACAGACCAACATGGCCAAAAGCTTGATCTTGGACTTCTAATCTCCAGAACTATGAGAAAGTAAATTTCTGTTAAGTCACCCAGTCTGTGGTGTTTTAAATATGACAGCCCAAGCAGACAGATCCACCATCTATATGCAGATATATTCAAATCTCTAGTCTGTTGTACATCTGTACCTCTCCCCTGAACTTGGCTTTGTTCTCCCGTTTGCCTACTTAGTGTCACCACTTGGATAGATATCTCATAGAGGTCTCAGACTTGGTAAACTCAACTCCTGATATTCCCCTCAAGCCTACTCCATAGCCATCTTACTCTTCTTTTTTTTGGAGACGTGTAGGCTTGCTCTGTCGCCCAGGCTGGAGTGCAATGGCATGATCATGGTTCACTGCAGCCTTGAACCTCTAGACTCAGGTGATCCTCCCACCTCAGCCTCGCAAGTAGGATGTGAGGGCAATCTGGCTGTGACGTCTGTCATGCTGTTGATCACCAGGGTTGATCCAGCTGATCTGGCTGGCTAGGCGGGTGTCCCCTTCCTCCCTCACCGCTCCATGTATGTCCCTCCTGAAGCTGCACCCTCTGTCAAAGAGAACGACCGTCCCCAGTAGAGTAGGACCGGTCTTCGGTCTGGGTATGAGTAGCTGCACTCGCCTGCTAGAACTCCAAACAAGCTCTCAAGGTCCCAGATAGCTGGTACTCTAGGCACACGCCATCATGCTTCACTATCATTCCCTTCTCAGTTAAAAGTAGTGCTGTTCTTTTAGCTGCTTAGGCCAAAAACTTTTGGAATCATCCTTGACTCTTTCACAGCCCACATTCCATCCATTGCAAATCACATTGGCTGTACGTTCCAAATATACCCAGAATCTAATGACTCTTCTTACCACTCTGCTGCCACCATCTGGGCCAGCTCAGCCTCACCTCTCACGTGGATTATTGCAGTAGCCTTCCGTCTTGTGTCTTCACTTGCCCCCTTGCCTCTCCCTACATTTTGTTTTCAGCGTCAGCTACCAGAGAGATCCTTAAAAATATGTCAGATCATGTCACTCCTCTGCCCAAAGCCCTGCAGTGTCTTCCTCTTTCCTCTCTGTGTCTGCTATCTCTCCTTCTTCAGTTGTTCTGTTCCAGGCATGCTGGGCTTCATCTGTTCCTGCGGCATGACAGGCCCGCATCTGCCTTGGGACTCTTGCATTACCTTTGCTTAGAACATTCTCGCTAGATGCGGTGGCTCACGCCTGGATTCCCAGCACTTTGGGTGGCTGAGGCGGGCGGCTCACTAGAGGTCAGGAGTTCGAGACCAGCCTGGCCAACGTGGCGAAACTGTGTCGGTACTAAAAATACAGAAATTAGCCAGATGTGGTTGTGCGCACCTGTAATCCCGGCTACTCAGGAGGCTGAAGGGGGAGGATTGCTTGAAACCAGGAGACGGAGGTGGCAGCGAACTGAGATTGCACCACTGCACTTCATCCTGGGCAACAGAGTGAGACACAGTCTAAAAAAAAATTGGTTGATGAGGTCTAGAGAATGTAAAAGCTGTATTGTTTCTAAATCATTTCTGTTAATCATTGTAATAGAATTACTTCAAAGGAATTTCATTCTTATTGTATGATTGCTTGAGTTTCTAATTTCTAACTTAGTGCTGTGTCTAGGATGTGGAAGGTGATCAGAAAATATTGGTGGCGTCAAGGGATAGTGGCCCTCTTCCTCTCCAGAAGAGAGCCGATGAACAGTCATTTCCACTTGCTTAGGTGCTATGCCTATCATAGATGCTTTGGGAGATTTTATACTGAATATGTTCCTCTTGCCCATTAGTACCGTTTTTTGTTTTTTTGAGACAGAGTCTTGCTCTGTTGTCAGGCTGGAGTGCAGTGGCACAATCTTGGCTCACTGCAACTACAGGCATATGTCACTATGCCTGGCTAATTTTTTGTATTTTAGTAGAGATGGGGTTTCACCATGGCCAGGATGGTCTCGATCTCCTGACCTTGTGATCTGCCCGTTTCAGCCTCCCACAGTGCTGGGATTACAGATGTGAGCCACTGAACCCAGCCAGTATTATTATTTTCCTCAAGAAATGGAGTTCTACAGGCAAGGTGGCTCATGCCTGTAATCCCAACACTTTGGGAGGCCAAGGCGGGTGGATTGCTTGAGCCCAGGAGTTCAAGACCAGTCTAGGCAATATAGTGAAACCTTGTCTCTACAAAAAAATACAAAAAAGTAGCCAGGTCTGGCAGGGCATACCTGTAGTCTCAGTTTCTTGGGGTGAGGGCTGAGGTGGGAGGATCGCTTGAGCCCAGGAGGTGGAGGTTGCAGTGATTGTGCCATTGCACTCCAGCCTGGATGACAGAGCAAGACCCTGTCTCGAAATGAAGTTGTATCCAGTCCTTAATGACACTGAGCCCATCTGTGAGTAACTAGTCCCTACCAAAAATACTTCAGAATTTTATTATTATTATTATTATTTTTTAAACAGAGTTTTACTCTTGTTGCCCAGGCTGGTCTCAAATTCCAGACCTCAGGTGATCTGCCTGCCTTGGCCTCCCAAAGTGCTGGGATTATAGATGTGAGCCACCGTTCACTGTATTTTTAAAGAAGGAATAAATTGATCTTGTTCAAATATACAGTCTGAGTTACTGGGTTCTTTTGAAACTAAACTTCGTTACTAACATTTCTATTTTCCTTTCTCTTTTTCAGCACTTATTTCTATAACAATCTCCCAGCTGATGTCAGTAAACTTCATTGAACAAAAAATGAGGTTTAGAAAGTCAAAATAATCATTGTGAAATAATCATTGCGAAATAATCTCCTGTTTGTTAGGAGATCTTTATTTGAGGTGAATTTGGTTATGATGTCAGTCCTGTGATTTCAGCAGAACTGTTCTTTTTATCCATTGTCAGTGAGTGTTTATTAATACTTAAATGCAACATTTTTTCTTTTGGGACAGAGTCTCGCGCTGTCAGGCTGGAGGGCAGTGGCGTGATCTCGGCTCGCTGCATCCTCTGCCTCCTGGGTTCAAGAGATTCTCTGCCTCAGCATTCCAAGTAGCTGGGGTTACAGGCACCCATAACCACGCCTGGCAAATTTTTGTATTTTCAGTAGAGATAGGGTTTCGACATGTTGGCCAGGCTGGTCTTGAACTCCTGATCTCAAATGATCCACCCACCTTGGCCTCCCAAAGTGTGGAGATCACAGGCATGAGCCACCGTGCCTGGCATAATGTAATTTTCTACTAAATGACTGGTTTTGACATGCTTCGTGTCATTGGCTCTGCTGTTCAGCTGAAATAGCAGGATAGGAGATGGTCGTGTGATTTCTGACAGGTGGCAGTGCTGCTGGGACAGGCCCAGCCTTCTAGAGACGTGTATCTCAGGCAGGAAACACAGGACCCAGATGGTTCAGACTGCCGGGTTAGCCTCTGGCCTTCAACAGGTCACCCTGACCAGCCAGATCAGCCCCAGGCCTGAGAAAAGCACTGCAGTATGAAGAATGGGATCTCATTAAATGCAGGGCAAGTATCGTGAGAAGGATGGCTTTTCATAACCCATCCTAACCCTTCCCTCCCCTATTTGCTTTGCTTTGCTTTTCATACTTCTTAGCTTCTTGGATTTCTTGCTTTAAGTGGAACTAGAGTGGCTGGGTGCGGTGGCTCACGCCTGTAATCCCAGCACTTTGGGAGGCTGATATGGGCAGATCACTTGAGGTCAGGAGTTTAAGACTAGCCTGGCCAACATGGCAAAACCCCGTATCTACCAAAAATAGAAAAATTAGCCAGGCGTGGTCATACACGCCTGTAATTCTAGTTACTTGGGAGGCTGAGGCAGAAGAATAGCTTTAATCCAGGAGGAGGAGGTTGCAGTGAACCAAGATCATGCCACTGTACTGCAGCCTGGGCAACAGAGTGAGACTCTGTTTCAAAAAAAAAAAAGGAACTGGAGCTTAATATTCCCCTTGCAACATCACAGTGCTGGTTGAGTAGTTACTTGCCTTGAAGGACTGGTAAGCCTTTGACAAGGACAGGTTACTTGGGAAGTTTTCTTGCTTACCTGTAAAAGCTAAGCTGCTCACCGACAGCAGCACAGACAAGTAGTAAAGTTCAGGGGTTGTTTTTTACTATAGTTGAGAGAGAGAAGACACTGTAAGGAATACTTTGTCTTTTAATTGGAACATGTGTTAAAAAATATTTCACCACAAGGATTTAAATGGAGGTGCCAATTTAGTATGAGAGAGAAGTCTTGCTGTTTACTGTGTCAAATCCAATCCAACAGCTTCACTGTTTTTTTTGTTTGTTTGTTTCTTCTGATACAGGATCTTGCTTTGTTACCCAGGCTGGAGTGCAGTAGTGTGAGCATGGCTCCCTGCAGCCTTGACTTCCCCGGTTCACATGATCCTCCTGCCTCCGCCTCCCAAGTAGCTGAGACTACAGGCATGTGCCACCAGGCCCAACTAATTGTTTTTTTTCCTTTCTTTCTTTTTTCTTTTTCTTTTTCTTTTTTTTTTAAGAGACAGAGTTTCTTCATGTTGGTCAGACTGGTCTCAAACTCCTGACCTCAGGTGATCTACCTGCCTTGGCCTCCCATAGTGCTGGGATTACAGGTGTGAGCCACTGCGCCCAGCCGTTCCCCCCCTCCCCCCCAGCTAATTTTTGTAGAGATAAGATTTTGCCACATTGTCTATGCTGGTCTTCATCTCCTGGGCTCAAGCAACCCGCCTGCCTCAGCCTTCCAAAATACTGGGATTATAGGCATGAGCCACTGTACCCGGCCTCAGTTTCACTGTTGATTAATATCTTAACTACTTTTCAAAACTCTAGTAAAGTAGAATTCACCTACGAAAAGAAAAATCTCTTGTGGAATTTTTAAATTTTCCGCAGTGAAATGTTTTACCGGTAGCATGTGCCAAATTAGGAATTCCATCTCTACATATTTCTATTTTTGGTGTCAATAGAAAATAAATACTGAAGACATATTATTTATAGCCAAACTTTCAGATTGATATAAGCCTTTAGAAATTCAGTATTTAAAAACATACACAGTCTGTTGCCAAAACTGTTACCACCACCGTGCAGACTCCTTCACTGAAGGATCCCACAGCAAATGCAGAAAACATCACCTTCAGTGCCTGTGGCACTGGCTCCATCTGAACAAACAGCACAGTAAAACCTGAAAGGACAGAGGAACAGCATCAGTTTTTAGGTTTAATCATCTCAGAAACATATTCTTTTTTTTTTTTTTTTTTTTTTTTTTTTAAGACAGGGTCTCACTCTGTCACCCAGGCTGGAATACAGTGGCTCAATCTTAGCTCATTGTGACCTCTGCCTCCCGGGTTCAAGTAATTCTCCTGCCTCAGCCTCCCTAGTAGCTGATATTACAGGCGTGCATCACCATGCCCGGCTAATGTTTTGTATTTTTAGTAGAGATGGGGTTTCACTGTATTGTCCAGGCTGGTCTCGAACTCCAGACTTCAGGTGATCCCGCCCACCTTGGCCTTCCAAAGTGCTGGGTTTATAGGTTTGAGCCACTGTGCCTGGCTAGAAACATATTCTTGAATGCAAACCTAAATACAGTTTGTTTCCTTGCTTTCCTACTGTGGAACAGAAATGCCCAGTCTAGGCAAACTAATTTTTTCTTTGATATAGGTTGTATGCTTTTTTTTTTTTTTGAGAAGGAGTCTTGCTCTGTCACCCAGGCTGGAGTACAGTGGCGTGATCTTGGCTCACTGCAGCCTCTGCCTCCCAGGATCAAGCAGTTCTCCTGCCTCAGCTGAGTAGCTGAGTCCCAAATAGCTGGGACTATAGGCACATGCCACCATGCCCAGCTAATTTTTTGTATTTTTAGTAGAGACCAGGTTTTGCCATGTTAGCCAGGATGGTCTTGATCTCCAAAGCCTCCCAAAGTGCTGGGATTACAGGTGTGAGCCACCATGCCCAGCTTTTTTTTTTTCTTTTTGAAATGGAGTCTTGCTCTGTTGCCCAGGCTGGAGTGCAGTGGCGCGATCTCAGCTCACTGCAACCTCTGCCTCTTAGGTTCAAGCAATTCTGCATCAGCCTCCCTAGTAGCTGGGATTACAGGCGCATGTCATCATGCCTGGCAGATTTTTGTATTTTTTTAGTAGAGACAGGGTTTCACCATATTAGCCAGGCTGATCTCAAACTCCTGATCTTGTGATCCGCTCACCTCAGCCTCTCAATCAAAGTGCTGGGATTACAGGTGTGAGCCACTGCACCCGACCTTTTTTTCTTTGAGACAGGGTTTCGCTCTGTTGCCCAGGCTAGAGTGCGGTGGCGTGATCTCGGCTCACTGCAACCTCCATCTCCCAGACTCAAGTGATTCTCCTGCCTCGGCCTCCTGTGTAGCTGGGATTACAGGCCTGTGCCACCACACCTGGCTAATTTATAGATATATATTTTTTGAGATGGAGTCTTGCTCTGTCGCCAGGCTGGAGTGCAGTGGCGCAATTTTGGCTCACTGCAACCTCTGCCTCCTGGGTTCAAGCGATTCTTCCACCTCAGCCTCCTAAGTAGCTGGGACCACAGGCCCGGCTAATTTTTGTATTTTTGGTAGAGACGGGGTTTCACCATGTTGGCCAGGATGGTCTCAATCTCTTGACCT
>PVKP010015798.1:0-49599 GCA_004027715.1 Plecturocebus donacophilus | reverse complement strand
ATCAGCTGGGGAGAGGCAAGTTCTCACTGGCATTAGAATAAGTTGAATAAGGAGAGAGAGAGCTGGAAGAGTCCCAGATTGCAAAGTAGAGGCAGAAAATCGGTTCGCAAAGGCAGGAGTCGGTCCGCAGCTAAGGCTAGCCCATATGAGTGTATTAGATAGCAAGTCTTCCCCCTTAAAACTGACCTGTAAATCCAAGGTTTTTATATTAGTAAGTAAAACCAATTAGAAGATAAAAGAGAAGATCCTAATTATGATAGTGAAGAAAATGAAAGTATAAACTAACTAGACTCGTTAAAAAGAAGTCCAAAACCTGTGTGAGAAAAACAATAACATTACTGAAACGCATAAAAATAGACTTGAACAATTGGAAAGATATATATTCTTATCTAGGCAGATTCAGCATCTTAAAGGAGTTAATTTCCCCTAGATTAATATATAATATATAAGTGATTTTAATCCAAAAAATAAAAATACTGTCTTTTCTTGGAGGGGAGGAGAAGGCTAGATAACTTAATTGTAAAGTTCATTGGGATGAAGAAAGAAGGAAGAATATCCAGGAAAATTCCTCAAAAGAGAAGCAACTTGGAGGGAGGAGAGAGCTCTATCAGCCCTACCAGATCTTAAAATATAAAGCCTCCTTGGTTAAAACAACTCGGTAATGATGAATGAATAAAAAGACCAATGAAATGGAACCCAAAATTCAAAAACAGACCTAATTGTGTATAGAAATTTCCATTTTGATGAAAGACATGCTTTTTAGTAAGCTGTACTGGGATAACCGGATAACAAGATGGAAATGAAAACTTTGATCCACACACACAATTTGTATCACACTGTATTCCTGCATACATAAAACTTAGATCACATTGTACGCCAGCATAAATTCCAAATGTAATCATTATTTAGAGGTAAAAAATTAAACTGTGCAAATACTAGAAGAAAGCATGAGTAGATTCTACTAGAACGTGGGAATGGAGAAAACTTTCCTAGCTATGACTCAAAATCCAGAAATAAAAAGAAAAAATATCAATGTTAGATTACATTTTTAAAAAGAAAATGTAAACACCTTCATGGGAGATACTAAAAATAGTAAAAATGTAAAAAGTCAAATGACAAACTGTTAGAAATTATATGTAACTTATTACAGAGAAAAGTTACCATAACTTATATATTTTTTTAAAACTTTTCTAAAAATACACAAAGTTTAACATTATACAAGATGTCAGTTCTCAGAAAAAGACCTACAAATGACTCTTCTGTATATGAAGAGATGCTCACTCTCTCATGAGAGGAATGCAAATTAAAGCTTGACCAAAATACTGTTTCTCACATATTAAACTCAGAAACACCCAGCCGGGCGTGGTGGCTCATGCCTGTAATCCCAGCACTTTGGGAGGCTGAGGTAGGCAGATCACTTGAGGTCAGGAGTTCAAGACTGGCCTGGCCAGCATGGTGAAACCCCATCTCTGCTAAAAATACAAAAATTAGCTGGGTGTGGTGACGGGTGCCTGTAATCCCAGCTACTTGGGAGGCTGAGGCAGGAGAATCTCTTGAACCCGGGAGGCAGAGGTTGCAGTGAGCTGAAATTGTGCCATTGCACTCCAGCCTGGGCAACAGAAACAAAACTTGGTCTCAAATAAAAAAGAAAAGAAAACTTGAAAGCTCGACTACATACTCTGATGGTGAGGCTGTAGGGAAACAGGAATTCCCATACATTGCTGGTAGAGATGCAAAATGGACAATCTCTGTCAAGGGAAATTTGGAAAGTCTAGTAAAATCACTTATACATTTGCTCTTTTGACCTTCTCATTTCTAGGTATCTATCTCAAACGCAATACAAAAAGTCATACAGAGAAGACTATTAATAGCAGCCCTATTTGTAATATCAAAAAGCTAGAAACAATCCAAATATCTTCATGTGAGGACAGACTGAATAAACTATAGCTGCTATATAGTTATAGAATAGTATATCTTCACACTGGAATGTTTTACAGCTTTTACAAAAGGAGAAAATATCTGTATATGTATGTAAGTGAAAGAAGTAAGGTGGGGTAAAGAATATATAGAATATTAGTGCTTTTTAAAAAAATAGAGTCTTGCTGTGTGCCCCAGGCTGGAGTGCAGTGGTGCGGTCTTGGCTCACTGTAGGCTTGACCTCTTGGGCTCAAGCGATTCTCCTGCCTCAGCCTCCTGAGTAGCTAGGCCTATAGGCAAGCCACTCTGCCTGGCCAGTTTTTAAATGTTTTGTAAAGATGAGGTCTCTCTTTATTACACAGGCTGGTCTCAAATTCCTGGCCTCAAGCAATCCTCCTACCTTGGCCTCCTAAGGTACTGGGATTACAGGTATGAGCCACTGTGCCTGGCCATATGCTACTGTTTATACACACAGGGTTTGATTATATTCTTAAGTAGATAAGCCATAGAATGTGTTTAAATTATCTATGGGGGCAGTGAGGGAATAAAATAGAAGGAAAAGAGATGTAAGCTAGACTTCTTTGGATATATCTTGGGTTTTTAGACTTGACTTCAGAACCATGAAAGTACATGATTATAATACTAAAATTTTATTTTTAGTACTATCAAAGCAATACACACACACACACACACACACACACTCATACATATATATATATATTATATATATATATAAATTTTTTTTTTGAGACAGAGTTTTGCTCTTGTTGCCCAGGCTACAATGTGATGGCACAGTCGTGGCTCACTGCAACCTCCACCTCCTGAGTTCAAGTGATCCTCCTGTTTCAACCTCCCAAGTAGCTGGGATTACCGGCATGCACCACCACGCTCAGCTAATTCTGTATTTTTTTTTTTTTTAATAGAGACAGGGTTTCTCCATGTTGGTCAGGCTGGTCTCAAACTCCCAACCTCAGTTGATTTGCCCGCCTCAGCCTCCCAAAGTGCTGGGATTACAAGTGTGAGCCACCATGCCCAGCCTATTTTTATTTTATAAAAGCAATTATTTTTTTAAAAGTAATCCCCAAAAATGAAAGTAAAATGAAACAAATGAGCATAAATATGCATCTAGTTAGTAGATACAAAGGAACAAAAATTTTATGTGACTTTCAAACGCAATAATTTGACTGCACATCCCTGTAGATATGATTTTAGAACAAAGATAACTTGTTGGGGGTGGGGAACCAAACTGTTTTCAGTAATTATGTTGTTGGTAGAGCATCGATATTGTTCTCAGATAATGAGTGTACAGTATGAAATAATGCAAATGAGTAATTATGTTAGTGTTGTGGAGCACTAGAATCATTCAGCAAGAGAGAAAGGAGATACGAATGTAAAATTAATAAAGTTAAGTAAACTCTATCACTCTAAATTTGAATTGGAAACATTATTGTGAATTCATGAGTATTTTATCTTTTTGAAAATTATGTTTATTAGCTCTGTCCACTGAAAAGTCTTAAAAACAGTGATCAACTCAGTAGCAGTGAGCACCCTGAGAGTCTAGATTTGGTTTCTAAATACCGTTTCTCACTATAAAGAACTAGAGCTCCTTGGAGAAATGATTGATTCTAGGTTGGGGAAGAAAATGCCCAAGAAGCACCTGCTATGCACACGTCTGTGTCCCCCACAAGATTTATATGTTGAAGCCACACCTCCAATGTGATGGTATTTGGAAATGGAGCTTTTGAGAGGTAATCACGTTTAGATGAGGGATTTATGATGGGATTAGTGCCTTTATTAGAAAACCAAGAGATTTTCTCTCTCCCTCTCTCACCTTGCTCCCTCTCTCCATCTCTCTCCATGCATAAGCACCAGGGAAGGGCTATGTGTGCACACAGCAAGAAGGCAGCTGTATACAAGCCAGGAAGGGGGCCTCAGCAGGAACCACATCTCCTGGTACCTGGATCTTGCACTTCCCAGCCTCTAGAATGGTGAGAAATAAATTTCTGTTGTTTAAGCCACCACCCTGTGGTTTTTTTGTTACTGCAGCCGGAACTGACTAAGACAAAACCTGATGTTGTCATACCAGAAAGGAAGGCAGCTGTCAAAGACAACTAGAGTTGTGTCAGAGGACTCACAGCCAATTCAATAGGCTTTCCTGACCAAATGTGGGACACATGCATGTGGTAGTGGATTAATACACATCACGTTTTTAGATCCATGCACATAGAAAGCCACTTGGAAAAAATTCATCTCAATGGTTTCCTTGGACCTGTGCTTTTCATTACCCACTAGCAATGTGTGACTACTGAGCCCTTCAAATGTGGCTAGCCCAACAGAAGAACCACATTTAAAATTTTAAATGTAAAAGAAAATCTTTTAAGTGTGTTTGGAACAACCTGGGTATGTGACTTTACATTTTCCACTATAAATTTTGTGAAATTTGAATGCAAGTCAACTATTTCTAATGAACATTTAAGATCTGAATTGAATGTACAATACACACTGGATTTTGAAGGTTGACTAGAAAAAGATGAAAAATTGCATTTTTTAATGTTGACTACATGTCAGAATGGTAGTATTTTGGAAATACTGGGTTAAAAATGTATCATTAAAATTAATTTTGGCTGCTTTTCATTTTTTCAAAAGGCAAACTAGAAATTTTTTAATTACATGTGTGGCTGGCATTTTATTTCTGTTTCATAACGTTGTCTTAGGGGATGCTATCATTATTTGATAAGTAAGAAATAAAGTGGAAAAATCAAATATTTGTCTTGGTTTTCCTATACTAACTGTACTTCACCAAATAGTTGAAAAGGGCAAGTTTCTCCTTTTAGAGGAAAATCTAGTCAATAAATGAGGAGGGAATGACAGGATCAGACATTTTGCAACTCCTAATGCCTTGATGGATCTGGGCTGCCAGTACCCCCAAACAGGGACCTGTGCATCTCCTGATGGAAGAAGACAGCACACCTATGAAGTATTCTTGTTTTTTTAAAAAAAGCACACTTGTTTCTGGTCATCTGATGGAGCCTTTTAATCTAACTGTAGTTTAGCAGAAGTTTAGGGGATACAGGGATGCACTATACACTACCACAAAGACGCAGTACAGTTTCCTCAAGAAATAAATTGTAAGGGCAAAAAACCAGTTGGAGGCAAAGCTAAAATTTTAGAGATTTAAAAGACATAACAACCAATTGCATTGATGAATCTCACTTAAACTAAATGAACTGAAGAGAAAAAATATAAGGCAATAGGGCAATTTTTACCCTGACTTGAGTGTTGTCAATAATAAGAATTATTGTTGATACTTTAGATGTGCCCATTTCTATGGTTTGGGTATCTGACCCTCCAACTTTCATGTTGAAACTTGATCTCTGTAGGAAAACAAAGTCAGTAGAAAAAATAGAAAGAGAAAGAAAAGAAAGAAAGAAAGAAAGAAAGAAAGAAAGAAAGAAAGAAAGAAAGAAAGAAAGAAAGAAAGAAAGAAAGAAAGAAGAAGGAAGGAAGGAAGGAAGGAAGGAAGGAAGGAAGGAAGGAAGGAAGGAAAGAAAGAAAAAGAAAGAAAGAAAGAAAGAAGAAAGAAAGAAAGAAAGAAAGAAAGAAAGAAAGAAAGAAAGAAAGAAAGAAAGAAAGAAAGAAAGAAAGAAAAGGGGAATAGAGAGAGGAAGGGAGGGAGGGAGGGAAAAATTAAAATTAGATCCCCAGTGTCAGTGGTGGGTCTAGTGGGAGGTGTTTGGGTCATGGGGGCAGATTCCTCATGAATGGCTTGGGACCCTCCTGAAGGTAATGAGTTCTGTTAGTTCCCAAGAGCCTGGCACCTCCCGCATCTCTCTCCTGCTTCCTCTCTCACCATGGCATCTCTGTACACACTGGCTCACCTTCCCTTCCACCAGGAGTGGAAGCAGCTTGAGGCCCCCACCAGACACAGATGCTGGCGCCATGTTTCTTGTGCAGCCTGCAGAACCATGAACCAAATAAACTTATTTTCCTTATAAATTACCCAGCCCCAGGTTTTCTTTTACAGCAACACAAAACAAAGATAGTCATATATTTGGGTGTGTTTTTTTAAGAGTCCTTATCTTTTAGTCATACATATTGAAATATTTATGAGTGAAATTATATCATGTCTGGGATTGGCTTCCAGATGATCTTAGAGGGAGTGAGTGGTGGAGACAGAGATAAAAATAAGCTCAGCCATGAGTTAATAATGCTTCATTCAGATTGATGGGTTAATTCAGATTGATGGATTCAATAGTAAAAGTTTTTTTAATTCTTAAAAAAAAAAAGTTAATAATGAAGATAGGTTAGTCGGATTTTTAAAAAGGAGTTCTGGAGTAAACTCCCCACTGGTTTCCCTGGCTACAGGATCACCTTCCCCACCTTGGCGACCTAAACTTCCACCTGAAAGTGTCACTTCCCTTCAAATTTCTTAGAAGGCATTCAAGGGGCTTCAGGATGGGTCCTGTGCTGCTCTGCCATGTAGCACACTGTGATTCCCCTGTCCCCACACCTTTGAACTTGTGCTGCCTCTCTCTGGAAGGCCCTTCACCATCTCTTCTACTGGAGAGCTCCTATGCATCCTTCAAAACCCTGCTCAATGTTCATCTCTTCTGGGATGCTTTCCCTGAATGAGAAAAAGTGAGGCAGTCCCTCCCTCTGTCTCTTTCGGGAGTTTGCAGCAGCTATGACAAAGTGTTGTTGATCTGTGGAGGTCCCACCCCTACCGTGCTGTCCTCACTTGCTCTCTGAAAGCAAGATCCTGTTAAGAGCTCTGCTGAGGTCTCTAGCTTAGAGAATGGTGCTCACCACTCAGAAGGTTCTCCATGCGTGCTGAGTAAGTAAACAGGCATTCCACTCTGACCAGCCCCACAGTCCTGACTGCCCAGCACTGCAGCTTTCCACTTCCTTCGGTACCTTGTTTAACACATCCAGCCCTGGTACATCTCACTCAACCCCAGTCTAAACACCTTCATTCCCTCACAGCCAGGCTGTAAGTAGTATTGGATTCACAGGCATGACGACAGATTGAAATTCCAAAGATGGGGAACAGTATCTTTTTACAGCATGTTCAGGGGGACACAGGCAGTGCTGGGGCCAGCAGTTCCCAGGGGCAGGAACATTGTCTAGTTTATCTTTGCTGCGTCATTTCCTGGATGGTCCCCAGTGGGTGCTCCCTGAGGAATGTTAAGACAGCCATGGAGGAAAGAGAGAACCGCCCAATTCTGACGTCACACCATTCTAAACAATACTAATGATCTTCAGCGCCAAAGGAGCTGGACAAATAGGAATAAAAGGAAAGTGGCCTCAACGTGGCTGAGAAGGCCATCAGAGAATGGAGCCAAGATGAATAATATCTTGTCCTCACGTCCAGATAAATCACAGTCCAGAGTACCATGAAAACTTGTGAGCAGGGATGCAGAATTCACCCTACAACTCTCCAGGCAGTGCAAAGCCTGGGAGAGGGGCCAGAAAATGGAATATATGTCTGGGAGAGACACTGTCTGCTTCTCCAAATGAGGCAAAGATGAAGACTGAGAACAGACAGCCAGATTGCTCGAGGTAGATCCTGACGCAAGTCCTGCCTGGCGGGATGGTGTATGAGCCCCTCCCAGAGCCCTCACCCGGGGGCGGGCAGGAGCAGGAGAGACGTGGTCGGTGGCTTTGTAGCTGGCCATGGTCCAACAACTGTAGGTGGTGAGGGCTGGGCAAGGGATTGCTGCCCTGGGAGCCAGGCGTGAATGTCTCCTGACTGTGCTCAGCCCTGCCCGGTGCTGCAGTTTTGTTAGTAACTTGCATGAAGGCAGAGCAAGGCTGCGCATCACACGGGGGGATGACACAAAGCTGGAATCTAATTCTTGGGATGTCGAATCAAGATCTGCAAAGATGAAGATCCATCACCCTGGAAGAATGAGAAGACACTGGCAAAATAGAATCTAAAACTCTGAGCGTCACACAACCCACCCTATAAGGAAAGAATGAAGAGTTCTGGCTCAACACCATGCTGTGCAAGCAGCGGGTGAGGGGTGAAAAAACTGAGTGTCCTCAGTTCCACCCAGAGTTTTAAACACTGTCACAAAAGCTGGTGGGCTGCACTCTAGAGCAGTGTCCCCAAACCTCTGTTTTCGTGGGCCACTTTCATGATGTCTGCCATAACTGCAGGCCACCTGTGCTCTTGGTAGCCTTTGTTTATTTATTTTATTTTATTTTTGAGACAGAGTTTTGCTCTTGTTACCCAGGCTGGAGTGCAGTGGCGCAATCTTGGCTCACTGCAACATCCGCCTCCCAGGTTCAAGAGATTCTCCTGCCTCAGCCTCCCGAGTAGCTGGAATTACAGGTGCCCGCTACCACACCTGGCTAATTTTTGTAATTTTAGTAGAGATGCAGTTTTGTCATGTGTGCCAGGCTGGTCTCGAACTCCTGACCTCAAGTGATCCGCCCGCCTCAACATCCCACAATGCTGGGATTACAGTGTGAGCCACTGCACCTGGCCTCTTAGTAACCCTTAGGTCAACTCAGTTCCTTGTAAACTCTAGATAAGGCCAGAATGCTTGCCATAAATAGGAGGCAGGCAGACATCCAAGGGCCAAACTACTACCTTGAAAGCCTGTGTCAGTGAACACTTACAGGTCACGTCCCCTGCCACCTGTGGTTTGTATGCTCTCTCTTGGGAAACAGAGGTCCGACCCAAGGGAGTGAGTTGCCTGCTCCTTTCTGCCCATCAGACTGGCCCCGGGGCCTTGTGTTGAGCGAGGGGCTGCATTCCAAGAGGTGGGTACAAACTAGAGCGTGCTCCAAGACTGATCTGGAAGAGAACGGCTCAGAACGCTGAGCCATGGCCAGTAGTGGAAGGAACTGGGACAGAGAGACCGATAAGTGATCTTGCACAGCCCACTTTGGTTACCAGCATCTGGTCACTTTGCCTGCTCAAACCTGAGGCTCTTCATCAGAAAAACCAGAGGGAGAGGGACCTGCCTTGTGCAGAGAGTTGGACAGGCCCTGCAGACCACTCCTGTCTCTTCACACGATGCCTCCAGGCTCCACCTCTCCTCCTCCTGGTACCTCTGATGGGGTTAGACGACACTGAGGTGAGGCCCTGGGTTAGACTCACCCAAGCTCTGATGTCAAGTCACTGTGCACTCCAGTGATGTGTCCGCACCCACAGGGTCTCAGTTTCCTCATCTGGAGCACCACAAGTTGGGTGGGCCAGTTCATGGGCTGCTGGCTGTCTGCAGGCTGAACCTGATCCACAGATGGGTTTTGGTCGGCCTGAATAACATTGAACAATTGTTTTTCATTGAAAAAAAAAAAACTTTTGGCGGGGCACAGTGGCTCACACCTGTAATCCTAGCACTTTGGGATGCCAAGGTGGGTGGATTGCCTGAGGTCAGGAGTTCGAGACTAGCCTGGCCAACAAGGTGTAACCTGTTTCTACTGAAAAAAAAAAAAAAAAAAAAAAAAATTAGCCAGCATGGTGGTGTGCGCCTGTAATCCCAGCTACTAAGGAGGCTGAAGCAGGGGAATTACTTGAATCAGGGAGGTAGAGGTTGCAATGAACCAAGATTGCGCCACTGCACTCCAGCATGAGCGACAAAGTGAGACTCCATCTCAAAAAAAAAAAAAACTTTTTTAGAGACAGAGACTTACTCTGTCACCCAGGCTGACATGCAGGCATCATCATAGCTCACTCCAGCCTCAAACTCCTGGACTCAAGCACTCCTCTTGCATCTAGAGTAATTGGGCTACAGGCACACACCACCTTGCCTGAATTCTATTTTTAATTTCTTGGCAACATTCAAAAACGAGGAACAAACACATACACGGGTTTCTTTATTCCCTTGAAAAACTCAAAAGCTCCGGTCACCCCAGGCCTGTCTCTGCATAGCACCACCCAGCTGGCCCTGAAAAGTGCCGGCCCCTGTAGAAGGAGCCAGAGTGCCTATCTGCAAAGCCACTCAGCCAGGGCATTGCCCAGCCCTGGACTGGCATGAGGCGCCTCCTGGGACCAGCAGGACACACTTGGAGAGCTGCCACGCACTTCACGAGCTGGTCCTCCATACCCGCTTTGGGACTGTTGCTTTCTGGCCCTAAGGACGTGGCCAGGCCTGGACTCCACTTCCCTTGGGCTCCCATTTCCAAAGTGCCAAAAGTGACTGGGGGCTTTTATTGTAAATTCTAAGACATCAGAGGGCACTGTTAATGTATGTCAAAGAAATGTTCAGCTTTTTGGATTAAAAACTACTTTCTTTGGACAGAGTCAGCAAATCTCACTGCTCTTGTGAACTGGCCCCTACAGAACCTCCTCGCTGATGTAGGAGAGAGAGCTGGGTCTCCTGCCTTGGTCTGTGGTTTTTCAGCAGCTGAGACAACCTTCTATTCTTTCCGCTTCTTTGCACCTCACATGTCTCTTCTGCCTAATTCTGGAAAAGATTGACACCTCCATGACCTGCGGGCCCCATCTAGATGCCTCTGAAGGAACCCATCCCACCAGGAGCTCTTTGTAATCAAAGTCTTCTTAACTCCATGGGAGACATGAACAGGACCCTGGGCTCCCTTCACATCCCCTGTGGTGGTGTTGCTTCATTCACTCATGCAATGAGGTTTCCCGAGCCCCCCATGGTGTGCCCTCCCTGAGCTGCTCACCACTGCGTCCCAGCACCAAGGTGGGTGCTGGTACCCCACAGAGGCTCTCTGGAGGTTGGTGAGATGCATGAAGAATCTGGGCCTTGGACAGGGCCAGGGGCTGTGGGCAGGATGAGGTGCCACCTCTGCTCTCATGGGCACCCAGCTGTCGGCCTGGCAAAGTACCTGCTGTGTAGACATTACATTGGGTCAGCACAGCAGTCTGGGAAGTGCGACCTGAGCCATTGAGACCCACACTGGAGCTCAGTGGCACAGAGGAGAGGGACCCTTTGAATCTCCAGGGCAGCCTATGGTGGGGTGACCATATATGTCACCCAAGTTGGGACATGGTGTGAAGGATGCCAGAACATTTGTAAATGGAACTGTCCCAGAAGACCTGGGATGAGTAAGTCACAAGAACTTTAAAATGGATCGCACTCTTAGGCCCAATGATCCTACCTCCAGGAAATGCATCCTAAACCGGGGAATGCTTTACGAAGACTATGTCCATCAAAGTATCATTTACAACCGGGTGTGGCGGCTCATGCCTATGATCCCAGGACTTTGGGAGGCTGAGGTGGGAGGATGGCTTGAAGCCAGGAGTTCAAGACCAGCCTGGGCAACAGACCTGTCTCTACAAAAAATGTAAAAACGAGCCAGGTGTGATGCCATGCACCTGCAGTCCCAGCTCCTCAGGGGGCTGAGGCAGGAGGAACACTTGAGCCCAGGAGTTCGAGGCTGGAGTGAGCCATGAGCATGCCACTACACTCCAGCCTGGGCAACAGAGCAAGACCCAAGGGTCCCAATGCAGGAGAGGCATTCAGTCAGCTAGAGTATCACCATCTGCACAATGGAATAGTAGGTAACCGTTTTAAAAGGTTTTACAGATAATTTATTTCAATGTGGCAAGTATGATATAATGCTGTGTGAAAAAACACTAAAGTACAACTTACAACTCTAGTCTCAAAAAGCCAACCCATTCAAAGAGGAAGAGACTCGAAGGAAATTTAGCAATTTGCTAACAGTGATTGTTTGGGGGCTGGGAAATTTTTCCTTGCATCTTTTTTTTTTTTTTTTTTACTTTCTAAACTTTTTAAAGGTTCATATACTTCCTTCATGATAGGGAAAAATCACTCTCTGAATCATAGCAAGCAGCCTGGTGAAGGCCAGGGAGCACCATGTGGGCAGAACCTGACGTGCCCACTGTCCTGCACTAAGCTACACTGCCCAGTGAAGCTGCGTGAAGCTGCTTAGTGAGGCTGGAAGTCAACTCTGTTTTTGGTCCTCTTGAAAGTGAGCAAGGCAGTGTGGTCCCCAGAATAAAGGTCCCCAAAGATGTCCATGCCTGAATCTCCTGAACCTGTGATTAAGTTACCTTATGTGGCAAGAGTCATTTTTGCAGATATGTTTAAAATAAGGACCTTGGCCAGGTATGGTGGTTCACGCCTGTAATCCCAGCATTTTGGGAGGCTAAGGCGGGTGGAGAGACCAGCCTGGACAACGTGGTGAAATCCCGTCTCTACTAAAAATACAAAAAATTAGCCAGCATGGTGGCAGATGCCTGTAATCCCAGCTACTTAGGAGGCTGAGGCAGGAGAATCACTTGAATCCAGCAGTCTGAGGTTGCGGTGAGCTGAGATTACACCACTGCACTCCAGCCTGGGTAACAGAGCAAGACTCTGTCTCAAAACAAAACAAAACAAAACAAAACAAAATTTAAATTAAGTGCCTTGAGCTAGGGAGAGCATCCTGGATTATCTGGGCGGGCCCAACCTACACTTCAGTCCTTAAAAGTGGAAGCGGAGGCCCAAGAGTGGGTCAGAAAATACAACTGAGAAGGACCCTAGCAGCCATTTTTCACTTTGCAGATGGAGGAAGGGACCATGACCCAAGGAATGCAGTGACTTCTCAAAGCTGAGAACTGGCTGGACAGTGGTTCACACCTATAACCCCAGCACTTTGGGAGGCCCACGTGGGTGGATTGCTTGAACTCAGGAGTTTGAGACCAGCCTGGGCAACATAGCGCTACCTTGCCTCCTCAAAAAGTTAAAAAAATAACCAAGTGTGGTGGCAGGTGCCTATAGTCCCAGCTACTTAGGAGGCCAAGGTGGGAGGATCATTTGTGCCCAGGAGGTTGAGGCTACAGTGAGCCAAGATCACTGCACTTCAGCCTGGATGACAGAGTGAGAACCTATGTCTAAAAATAATAACAATAATAAATAAAAGCTGGGAACTGCTCTCACTTTACAGCCTGCTCTCACTTTTCAGTCCTGTACCACAAGGAACTGAGTTCTGCCTGTAGCTCAAGTGAGCACGAAGCAGGATGTCCTCCAGAACCCCCAGGATGAAGCTCCACTTGCTTATACCTGAATTTTACTCTGGTGAGATTTGTGCTGGACTTCTGATCAGCAGGACACTGAGATTTAAAAAGGTGTGTCATTATAGCCACTACATTTTTGTAATTCGTTATGGCAGCTGTAGAAAATGAACTCAGACACAGACAGAGCAGGGGCTGGGAGTTGGGACATGGAGTCCAGGCCTGGCTCCACCAGCAGGAGTCTGTGTGTCCTTGGTGAGCCCTTGGTTCTTGGGATTCCTTCCACACAGGGTGGGGTGACCCCTCAGCCCCTCCCAGCTCTGACCCTCAGTTTTGCATGTTTGCTTCATCGGCCCTGAAACTTGAAGAGGAAGAGGGGTTTTTCCCTAGCCTCATTCATGATATGGAATGTGTGGGGTGTGGACAGGGTCAAGAGAATACTGGAGCCCAGGACCTCCCATCCCGGAGCTGCCAGGAAGCGCCACACTCTCTGGCCACAGGTGTCTGGCCAAGCATTGAGTTCTCTGCACCTGCACTTCAAGATGAGGTCAACGTTTGCTCACAGATACTCCTAGACTGCCCCACAGTTGGCTGCCAACCCTAGGGGTGGGACTGGGGGACAACTAGAAGCTTGGGGCAGTCAGGTTTCTGCTGGGCAAGCAGCGTCCCTAAAAGAGGTCTGCTGGGGGTCAACAGCCTCACCTCATTATCCTCCCAGACCTTTGCTGGGGCACCGAATGACAGCGTAGGCCTGGCGTGGGCCAGGGGAGGCAGGGTGGCTCTCTGCAGCGCCCTGGAAGCCCCCGCCCTGCCCTGCTCGGCAGCCTCCCACCCAGCGCTTTGATCCTTGCAGACAGGCCCCCCGGTGCTCCCTGTCTGTTCCTGTTGCTGGGCCTGAGCCAAGGTGGAATGTGGGAGGCCTGCTTGGCTTGGGGCTCCCTCTCCTGCCAAAACTGCACACCTCATCCTGGGGTGGCCCATGCAGGCACGTGGGCCCCTTCTCAGAGTGAAATCCCAGAGTCTTAGCCTCAGTTTCCCCAGGGTCCAACGGAGATAATAAATCGCACCTACCTCAGAGGGCCGTGACGATGATAGAATCGGAACATCACTAAGGAGCATTTAATGTGCCAGTGCTTGGCGTATTATAAGTAAATGTTCAATATATGTCAGCTTTTAAATTATTAATTATACTGTTAACTAAATCATTAATTCATTGTAAGCACTTGGGCAATCCACTTCTCTCTCTGGGCCTGTTCTTACATCTAACAGGAGTCAGTTGGACTTGCCGATGATTCCTGGAGCCCAGCCTGCCTCTGAGATTTTGAGTTACCTCAATTTCTTCACCTCCGAGTGTAGCAGGTATGCATCAGGCACAGGACGGAGCACTGAGGAGACGGCAGCCCCAGGAGGCTGGTTCCTGATCTGCTGCCTGCTGCCTGGGAGGCCCCATCAGAAAACTGGGGCTGGCAGCGCGTTAGACTCTCCTGCGCCTGCCCCTGCCTGTCTTCACAAGGCAGCCTGCAGGCTTGGCCAGGATGGTGACTGAGGAGTGGGGAAATCTGGGGAGGCGAGCTCAGCTGAGCTGCTGTGCAGGCTGGGCCTGGCTGCTGGGGTCCGCCTTCATCAGGGTGCCTGGCTCTGCTCTCCTCTTCTCTGGGGCAAAGTCCTAATGCTGTAGCAGCCGGGATCTGCCCCTCCCCACCTCCTACCCCTGCTCTTGATGGGAAACATGCCCATCATTGGACGTCTCATCCAGGCAGCATTCCTTTCATTCTCTGTCTCTCCCTGCACCATTTGACTTGTCTGGGATGCATCTCCCTCATCCCCTACAAAATACCCCTCCCTGGAAAGCTCCCTGGTGACTCCCCAACTCTCTCCTCTGGCTGGATAAAGTTAGATGCTTCTCCCAAGCTCCCACACACACCCTCTTGGCTTCCCCTGCATGTATCCACCTCCCTCACAGATCACAAGCTCCCCAAAGGCAGGGGCTGGCACCACTTTACCTTTCTTCACGGCGCTTAGCCCAGAGCCTGCCAGAAGTGCCTGTCAAATAAAAGAACCAACAGTGAACACCGCATGAATAAATGAGTGAATGAATCATGTGGGCATGTGTGAGAGCACATCGATTGCACGGACCATCAGTGTGGGCGGCTCAGGGAAACTGTCTGGGGACGGGCCAGCTCTGCAGATCTAAGTGAGCAGCTAGCAGCAAGCTGGGGCATGACCGTCAAAGGGGCCAGGCCCCGGGCCCAGGGCAGAACTCCAGGAGAGGGGATTGGAGGCTGGGGAAATGCCAAGCCCCACTTTCCTCATTTGCATAAAAGGGAAGAATGCTAATCCCTGCTTTGGAGATTTGTGGTGAAAATTAAGCAAAATAATACCCGTACGGAGCCTGACACAGACCTGCTGTTCTGTAAATGGCAGCTTACCTGGGATTCTGATCCCACGCTGGTTTTCATTTTGTAAAAGTGACGTAAGATTTATTTGGTCAGGAATTTTCCTTTTTAAAAGGAAAAGACAACGTTACTAAGCACAGAGGTGGTCTGCAGGTATGAGAAGACACAGTAAAGCTGGCACATATGACAGGGGAGGCTTGGGAACACATCCTAGGTCCAGTGTCTGCTGTGGCTTCTTGTACAGTGTGGAGAAGTCCAGTTGTTATTGAACTTCAGCCACTGCCTCACCTTATGCTGTGTGCTCACAGCAGACACTCCTTACTCTCCAGGCGGGTGTGTAACTTTGGGGAAAGCAATGTGGGATTCTCCCTCAACATTTAAAGAAGGTGGATGTTATTTCGCCCAATAGTTGTACCTCTGGAAATCTGTCACTTGGATCAGTGTCCTTTGTGGCATTTCTAATAATAGTGAAAATGGAAGCAATCTATATGTTCCTCAGAAGAAGCATAATGAAACACATCATGTTACATCCACAAGGCAGGCTACTGCAAAGCTCTTGAAACAAATGGTAGCCATCTACATGCTGCTATGGACACACATCCAAGATGAAAGGGACGTGTCAAATAATACGTATGGAGCAAGGAATGACCACGGCCAGGGGATGCCTCAGGGGGCCTCTGTGGAGATGTGGGGACAGAAGCACTCTGGGTGCCCTATGAGTGCAATTCCGCCCAAAAGAAATGCAAGCACCAGGTGTAGCCCTATTGCTGGTGAATATTGATCAACCTGGACAGGGCTGGTGAGGAGCAGGGAGACTCATCATCACTCCAGCCAGTGTCATGGTCCAGACTGATGATAAGTTGTGTTCATGGACTTGCATGACCCGGACGGCTTTGGGAACTGGGGCAGTGGGCAAAGGTGCTATGTGTATACCCTGTCCACATTCCCTGACCCTTTCCATTTGTACATTCTTGCCTGGGTCTGACTTCCAAACGTTTGCCTGGGAGGTCTCTCTGGACACTGGAGGCCACTCTGCCTGCCAGCAGCTGAAAGCTACAGGGAATTGTCTCATGGGAGCAGCTTCCACCACAGGCACATGGGAGCTGGTAGATAAATACCTCAGCTCCCTCACTCCTCGGGTTCTTCACTTTCTCAGAGTTGCCCGTGGATCGCAGCTGCCCACAGTGAAGACTTGCTTGAAAATACGCTCATCACCAGCTTCCCTTCCCTCCCTGTCTCCCTTCACTCCTGATGCAGGTTGAATTGTGTTCCCAAAACTTACATGGTGAAGTCTTAATCCCTAGCACAGCAGAATGTGACCTGATCTGGAAATAAGCTTGTTGCAGACATAATTAGCTCAGTTAAAGTTGAGATGAGGTCATGAAGGTGGGCCTTAATCCAATATGAGTGGCGTTCTTCTAGAAAGGGGAACCTTGGACACCGACACAGGGAGAACACCATGGGAAGTTGATATCGGATCAGGGGGATGTACCCACAAGCCAAGGAATGTAGAGATGGCCAGTAGCCACCAGAAGCCAGGAGAGAGGCGTGGAGCAGGTCCTCCCTCACAGCCTGCAGAAGGAGCCAACCCTGATAACACCATCATCTTGAACTCTGGCCTCCAGAACTGTGAGTTGGTAAATTTCTGTTGGTCAGGCCACCCACCCAGTTTATGATACTCTGTTATGACAGCCCCAGCCTACTAATTCAACCACCACACTGGTGTTTTCCAGCTTGCCAAGTAAAGTATTTGCACTCAATTTTTGTCTTAGTGTCAGGAACTAAGGGACAGGGGAGAGGACGGAGAGGCTTATCCAGCAGAACAGGAAGATGCCAAGACGGGGTATAATTAAAACGACTCAGGGAACCTGGGGGTGGGGCAAATCAAAGGCCACACCCCCACCCTCTGAATTAGAATCTGGGGCTGTTCCCTGAATTCTGTGTGTTCAGGTAGGGGGACAGCAGGGTGGGTAACTGGCTCAAGTTGTCAAGGCAGTTGCCCATTTAATATCCCCCTGACCAACCCTCTGCTCATGACTGGGGGAGGCAGGACTGGGCGGCTGCCATGCCCACTGACGCAGGGCAGGGGCTCAGTGGCTCACATGAGTGCATAACAGAGGCTTCCTGCAGAGACGCCTTCCTCCTGCTGCTGAAGACAGGTATGCAGCCGACACATCAGCCCCAAATGGGGTCCCCTGAGGGTATCCCTGTTTAATAAAGTAGAGCCCACCGGCAAAAATGGAGAGAAAAAAAATCTTAGAGTACAGTCGTGGGAAAATTCAAAATTTGGGTTAAAAAATCGAAAGTTACTTTTTGGGAGCCAAATGTTCATTGTGAGAGGAATAATTTAGTAGACAATAGTTCCTATTTCTGATTTGACCAAGGGCCTAGCTAGTATGCTGCCACCTCCTGAACCCTGGTCCCTTCTTGATGTATGACCTGGTCCAGGTATTGGCACATGTGGTGGCTCTGTCCTGGCTGGATATCCAGGGCTGATGACCTGGGAAAGAGAAGGGCTGGAGGCTTGGCTGTGCCAAACCTAAGTTACTAGAACTCGGGTCTCAGGTTCCCTCTCCTCAAACAGCACATCACTGAACGGGTGCAGCTGGTTGGGTGGAGCCTCCGGGCCCTTCTCTGAGACCCTGCCCACCCCAGTCATGGGGAGCAGACTGCGGAGGCCCCTGAGGGTGGAGTGATGGCGGGAGGGCAGCGGGGAGGGCTGAAGTCAGGGGCGAAGGCAGGCTTGGGGTTGAACGGCAGGAGCTGATCTCAAACGGCCTCTGGGTGCTGGAGATGGGGAAGGATTCTTGGTGGTTTGGGTGTAACTTGAAATTCTGCCATCTTCCCTTTATCTCATCATCGGAAGGAAATCAGACAAGAGAGCATGAGCTCATGCTAATAGAAGCCATTTTTTGCCCTTCTGGTTCCTATCAATTAAATCCTCCCCGTTCTGTGGATCCCCTTCAGAGGCTCTCTAGGAGACTTTTTGGGACCAGACGGTGCAAAGCTAGTTAGGCGAGGAAGCATATATGGAGGACTGTCTCCGCAGCACCCCAGAACAGCTCCATAGCCTCTGACACCACTGAACTTGGATGTGAAGCTCAATTCTGCCATCAGCCAGCCGTGTCACCGTCAGTGGGTATTCAGTTCAGGCCCTTCTGTGCAATACCTTCTAGGCATCACTCCTTTGGGTGGTACAGGAACCTCAGATTCAACTTATACAAAACGGACTTGACATCTTCCTCCCCAGCTTGCTCCTCTGCCTCAGGAGATGGCCCCATCACCAGCCAAGTCCCACACCCAAGGCCTTGGACAGAAAGCTATAAAATTAACTGATTGTCATCTCTTCCAAAAGCCTTTCTGGACCATACCATCTCCTGGACCATACCCATCTCCTGGATCACAACCCATTTCCGGCAGACTTCCATGCCATTGTGTGTGTCTCTCAGATGCACTCAACACTTTATATTTGGATGATCTGTTGGTGTGTCTCTCTTCCTAAATTGTGAGGCCCTGGAGGGCAGGAGCAGTGTCTTAAGTTTTGGGAATCCTACGAACTAGCAGAAGGCTTATTTTAGATCGCTTGGGGGAGTCTAGATTCCATTTTCTCCATCACCCCCTGCTCTTCCCTACCTTCAACTAAACAGACAATTCCAATAATTAAACAGTGAATCTGCTCCAGGACAAGTTCCTTAACCACAGCCCTGGACCAGACGGCGGCCCCAGAACCTTCCAACCTAGAAATCCCATGCTGCCACTGAGGAGGGACTCAGGAAGGAGACACGGCATGACTGCTGAGTCCACGAGTTCCCTTCGTGCCCTTCTTATCCCTCATGCAGCACATCCAGCTAACCCAGAGTCCTTGCGCCTCTTCCTCCTAAGCCTGGCTGCTGAGTCGCTCTCCTCTTCATCTACCCTGCACTGTGCTGACCCCCCAGCTCCACAATCTCCCCAGTCTCCTCCAGAGTGGGAAGTGCTTATGACCCTCTCCAAGAACTGGGGATCTGATCACGGCATCTGTCCATTTGTAATCCCCTTCCCTGTCTTCTAAGGAAGCTCAGCTCAAAAAATTCATTGTTCCCAAGAGTCTTGCCATCCCTGTCCCTTCTGCCTTCAACTGGTTCTTCTGTACTGACCTCTAGCACATCCCCTGGGACACACGGCTGTACGGTAACTGCACTTTTGCCTTTTTCAACCACAAGACCAAGGTCCCAGCATCTGACGCTTAGTAGGTCTTCAGCACTCAGCAGTTCCCTTTATCATCTCTTCTTTCCCAGGACTCTTGGCTCCTAGGCCTCCTCAGCAGGGACCTGCTGTGTGATTTTTTTTTTTTTTTTTTGAGACGGAGTCTCACTCTGTCACCCAAGCTGGAGTGCAGTGGCACGATCTCAGCTCACTGCAACCTCCACCTCCCAGGTTCAAACGATTCTCCTCCCTTTGCCTCCCCTGTAGCTGAGACTACAGGTGTGCACCACCACGCCCAGCTAATCTTTTTGTATATTTAGTAGAGATGGGATTTCACCATGTTGACCAGGCTGGTTTCGAACTTCTGACCTCAGGTGATCCACCTGCCTTAGCCTCCCAAAGTGCTGCGATTACAGGTGTGAGCCCCTGCGCCTGACCCTGCTGTGTGATTTTAGCTCTGCCCTCGGTGTGCTCATGAATCACACTGCAGGCCCTGTGTGGTCCTTCCACAGCTCATGCATCATGGGCCTGTTCAGGCATTTTTCTCCGCTTCACTCTGATGTCCGTATGTGGGATGATGAGGAAAGTCCATGTGAAGTGATTGTTTCTAGCCTGTTTATTAAGGGCTCTGTTAAAAAATTGAAAATCTCTGCGCTTTTCAGCAGAGAGCAACATCTCAGGGATGCCTTCCCCTCCCAGAGGGGCCTGCCTTCCCCTCAAAGGGGCCTGCAGATCCCTCAGAGAGAAGCTGCCCCAGCCGTTCTGGAGGTGTGTGACCGGAACGCACTTCTAGCTTCAGATGGAGATCAAATCCTGTTGTCCATTTGCCTCAGAGTTTCAGTTCAAAGATGGCAGTCCCACAGATAGAAATTTCAAATTCTTAACAAAAATTAAAGAAGGGTTTGTGTGAAGGAGGCATTCTGGATTTGACAAGGTACCATCTGGGCATTTACCACCGCAGTCCTCCTCCAAGCGTGGTCTCCAGGCCCACGGTGGTGTTGGTACTACCTGGAATATGCACAGAAGTGCAGACTCTCAGGCCGCACCCCAGCTCTGCGGAATACGAGTCTCTGGGGTGGGGCCCAGCAGTCTTTGTTTCAGCAGCCTTCGAGAGCTTTTTCCAGCTTGAGAAGCGCTGTTCTAACCTACAGCTTCCAGTATTTGGAGGAATTCTGAAAAATCCCCTGAGAATCAGGACAGGGACAATGATTGGCTTGCTTTCTTCTTAATTCAAGCCTAAACCAGATGTTCTCAAATTAGCATTAGCTGCATCAGAATCCCTGGAGGGCTTGTGAAAGCACAGCCTGCTGGGCCTCACCCTCAGAGCCTCTAATTCAGTAGGTCTCAGAGTTGGAGGGACCTGGGAATTTGCATTTCCAAGTTCACGAGGGATGAGGATGATGTTTTGCTTTTCCACATTTTGAGAACCATTGTCCTAAGCAATTTCTGAAATAAATCAACTGTTAGAGGGACACCAGTATGGACACACTGTACTGAGCCTTAGATTAGTACCATGTTGGTTGATATCCTATTCTTTCAGGGGTTTGAAAATTTTTGTTTGTTTTATAAATGAGGCCAAAGAGACCAGCTGCCGTGGCTCATGCCTGTAATCCTAGCACCTTGGGAAGCCAAGGAGGGCAGATCACTTGAGATCAGGAGTTTGAGACCAGCCTGGCCAACATGGTGAAACCCCAACTCTACTAAAAATGCAACAATTCGCCGGAAATCACTTGAAGCCGGGAGGTGGCAGAGGTTGCAGTGAGCTGAGATCATGCTGCTGCACTCCAGCCTGGGCAACAGAACAAGACTCCGTCTCAAAAAAATAAATAAATAAAAGGAATGCCAAAGGCTTTTAGTGGTAATATCTCATTATGCCTCAGCTTACTCACCTGTAAGATGGGAGATTATAGTGCCTACCCCAAAAGATGGTGATGAGGGTTAAACACACAAATCCACCAAAAAGGACCTAGCCTTGTGTCTGGCACACAGCCACACCCCCTTCAAATATTAGCTATACTGTTATAACTTCACATTTGTATTGGACTAGAAAATTAGTGTCATAATTCCTTGTGCAAATCCCAAATCATAGGGAACACATATGCAAAGTGAGAGTGAATTGTGTTTCTAGTCAAAGGAGTGAGTGGGAGGAAAGTTCTTCTCAGCCCTGTGGGCATGTCCCTGGAGGCAGGTGTTTACACGTGCTCAGCCATACTGGGCTGAGCCAGGGCTCAGGGTCCCAGAATGAGCTGCAGACAGAACAGCATGGATGGACTAAGAGTGAGAAAAGGTGGTGTTAAAACAGAAGACTTCCCAGGCCCAATTTTTATTTAGTTGTATTTCTTTTTTCCTTTGAGGCAGGGTCCTGTTCTTGTGCTCAGGTTAGAGTGCAGTGATGTGATCACAGGTCATTGCAACCTTGACCTCCCAAGCTCAAACAACCCTCCCATCTCAGCCTCTGGACTGAGACTACAGGACTACAGGCACGCACCAACATGCCTGGCTAATTTGTTTACTTTTTGTAGAGATGGGGTTTCACTATGTTGTCCAGGCTGGTCTCGAACTCCTGGTTTCAAGGAGTCCTCCCAGCTTGGCCTCTCAAAGTGCTAGGATTACAGGTGTGAGCCAGCATGCCTGGCCATAGTTTCAGACCTCTTTTTCCTTCAAGGTCCCGGTGGTGAGCATTCATGATGTGTTGGGTGTTCTCCCTTTTCTACGAATGCAGAAATGCACAGGAATAATATCCATGTTTTTCCTCCTTTGGGGCAAGTTGAATATCCACTAATACTGATCACAGATGATCTGCATTGGTCTTGAGAAACCTGCTCTAAGAGACATGAGTTGGTAGCGTCAGTGATATTCATGGCATAAAAAGTGTCTGCTCCCACACTCCCTGAAAATCAAGACATCCTGATAAGGAGTTAGGATAGGAAAGTCTTTCCACTTTCAAGAGAGGCAGAAATGTGCTCCAGCCGCAGGCGGCTGAGCCGATCAAGAGAGCTCAGCTGAGTCATGGAGAAAGGGTCAAGCGAGCCTCCTGAGGGAGAGCCTCACCTGAACAGTTCCTCGCTGGGGAAAAGAACCACCAGCTTCATGTTAGTGGAAAAGCTTCTCTGCTCCCAGCTTTCTCAGTTCTGGCATGTCCTGCCTGCAACATCCTACAAAGTCTGTCACCAAGATGTCCCTGCATTGCAGACCTGACTGCAGGCCCAGGGGCCACGGGCATTGTACCAGCAGCAAAAGCAAGAGCCCCTGGCTGGAGGGAGGCTCTCTGGACCTGCTTCAGAGCAGCCTGTCCTCCTGACAGCTCCTGCCTGCCTTTCCAGCCTGCCCAGGCTGCAGAAGTGCAGAACACTTCTGTTTATTTTTTCCTGTTTATGAGAGAGAGATTATTATTATTTTTTCCAGCTACCCACCAGCAATTCTATAACTTACCCTGTCATCCTTCATTTACGATCTCTACAAGGCCTCATCTTGGTCTTAGCACACAGGTCCCCCCCACTCACCTCTCCTGCCTCTGCCCTCCCACTTCAAGCTCCAGGCCCACTATTTGGGTCATGCCTGCTCTCACCTCAGAGCCTTCACACCTCCGTTCTCCCTGCCAGCATCATCTGGTCTTCCCTCCACGTTTCCCCCCTTCCAGCATCAGCCGAGACATCTGCCACTCACCCCTGGAAGCCTCACCTCTTAAGTGCTCTCGTAGTCTTCCCTTCCACTTTCCAGAATCACCTATCTTTTCAAAAATATAAACTGGATTGTAGTAGCCATATTCTGAAAGTTGCTTTTCCTTTGGGCATTTTTCTCGACCACTAAGAGCTGCCTGGTATCCTACAGAAAGGAAGTACCATGAGGCAGGGGCCGATTCCCCTGCTCACGGACACTCAGGTTGTTGCTATGGCCATTAGTACAGAGAACATTGCAAAGACCACTGGTGCACGCACACACCTCTGCACAGATGTGGGAGAATTGCTTGGGATGGAAACCTGAGGGTCGAATTCCCGGGTCAAGTGGTATGGGCACACTTCACATTTTGAAAAGCAGTTCCCATGTGCTCTCCAAAATGTTAAGCACCCATTTTTACTTCCACCAACTGTGAAATGGCCTTCACTTCCTCTTCAAGGCTGAGCAGTAAAGGCCTGTTGGAATGGAAAACTGGAGTCCTCTTTTGAGAGGGCTAGTTGGCAGTGTCTCTCAGCGGTTGAGTTCCTGCATCTTTTCCTCTCCCTCCCACTGGTAGGGATGCTCTGGGCATTAGGATCAAGGATGCCTTTAGGGGCTGGGGGACAAGTGAGATGGGGATTAGAAGAGGAGCCCAAGACCTTGAGTAAGACATGGAAAAACGCTTTGTTTTGCTGATGGCCCCATGGGGGTTTTGCCAATACTTTTTGGGTTTGTTTTGTCATTTCTGTGGCCTTAGAAGTGGCAGGTGCCCAGATAATGTGCATGTGAATCTGCTGTGGGTCAAAGGAGGTGGCAGGTGGGGAACCTGGTGGTGGCAGCCACAAAGGTTTCAGCCTGGAGTAGCTGTGTTGGGGTCTCATTTTCCTGCATTTGCACATTCATTCATTCGACAGTCCATTCACCCCGAAAATAATTACTGAGTGCTTTCCTATGCCAGACACTGCGCTACACTTTGGGATGCAGTCATTAAACAAATAAGGGGGTGGGGTGGCAGCAAGGAGAGGGTGTTCCTAGCCCCAAAGTAGGAAGGTGCAGAGTGTGGGGAGTGAGAGGAGGGTAGGCAGGCCCAGGGCCAGCAGATTTTGAAAAGTGTCCCAAGAGCAGTGAGAAGCCACTGAAGGATTTAAGCAAGGGTCAAGGAACAGGATTTGGTTTGTGATATTAAAAGACCCCTACATTTGCTCAGGGACAAGATGACCCAGTCGACTGCAGGCTTGGAGGAAGGAGCTCCCGGGTCAGCACTGGCTCAAGCCAGGAAACCCTGGGCAGTAGGCTTCCTCTGGATAATCTGACTCCTGTGCTCCTGGCGTGGAGTTAGAATTAAATGACCGCGGCCTTGGAAATGGACAAGTGCTGGGCAAAGGGTTCCTGGCAGCAAGCCGTGGCAGTGCTGGGCCCTCGTATGTGTGCCCCATTAGTCCTTGGAGAAGGGCAGGGAAAGGAGACTGGAGGGCCCAGCCAGGCGGGACCGGAGGCCGGGAAGAATCGGGGTTTCCTTTCTCACCCCCACCCTTCCGCTCTGTCCACCCAAAGCCCAGGAAAGACAGCAGAGGTTTTCCAACTTTACGAGGCGAAAGCGTTGCAAATGCAGCTGCAGAACCTATCTGACATCACGGATGAAACGCGTCCCTGCGTTCATGACCTCCTGGAGTGCTCAGAGCAGCCCTGCAGAGGTGACACGGTCCCTACTTTAAGGAGGAAGCTGCCCACAGTCACAGCTGTGAGGGCAGGACCCGGGTCTAACTGGAGTCTCCTCACCCTTCTCTGGTCTCTCAGAGGCGTGGCCTAAAAGGCCTTTCCAGGTGTCCAACTACCAAATAGCTGTGGGTCCTTCAGGCCCCTACCTCTGTCCTCAGCTGGGGCGCCCATGCTCACTGTCCTGGCGGTCAGCACATGAAGCCCCTCGGAATGCAGGTGAACCTTGGGGCCGCCACCTGCTAGCTCCCTGGAGTGTGTGCTGCTGGCAGATCAGCCTCTACTGTGACTCACCTGTCCTTTCCCCGACCGCACTGGAGGCTGACCTGGCACAGAGCAGACCTACAAGGGGGCACAGGAAGTCACTGTGGGGTCACTGAGAGACGTCGGCAGAGATCCTGGTTACCTGGTGTCTTTCAGAGTGGCCCAGTGAAAAGTGAAAAGCCCAGGTTCCCAGCCATAGCCAGAACCCCTGGATTCCAGGAGTGCAGAGATAAAGGCTTCTGTTGGGGAGGGGTGGAGTGCTTCAATGCATGGCCTCACTAGCCCTGTGACTTGGACAAGTCACTTGATTGTTCTGTGCCTCAGTTTCCCCATCGTGAATGAGGATATATTAGAAGCTACCTCATAAGGTTTCCATGAAATGAAACGAGTTAACAGGTGCCCCATGCTGAGACCAGTTCACATGTATGACGTGCTTAGTCTAGGGTCTGGCAAACACATAAACAGTTGTTCATCCTGTCCTGGCCTCAGGGGCCTAGAGTTTACCCGAGGGACTGACATGCAGCTATGAGAGCATAGATATACTCCCCAAGAGGGGACTGCAGACCTGACACAAGCTTGGACCTGTGTTTTTGAAGCCACAGAGGCCCGTTTTCAGACCCCGACAGCTTCTGATTCTCACTGGGGAAAGATTGCTCTTTGCTTTGGGAACAACATTTAAAAGTCAAGGTCAGAAATCCTCTTTCCCAGCTGAAGGTTTTCACCCCTGGGCTCCATTGTCCTGTTTGTAACTGTAAATGCTCATTCTCACTGGGAGCACTGTTGGGTCCAAGAACATGAACTTGGGGACAAGGGAGGAGAGCCTGTCACCGGGAATGAAGTAGGCACTGTGTATGGCCATTGACGGGCACAGAGAGGGCTGGGGGCGGGGCGGGGCAGGATCCTGGTCCCAGGGATGTGGGCCAGGTGGTTGGCCGTCCTGGCGCAAGGCAGCAGACCAGCCTGGGGAGTACCCTATACGTGGGCTTGTTGGGTGGGCCAGGCCAGCAGGCCACAGAGCAGGGGCCCTGTCCAACTGGAAGATTTTCTCTTCTGCACTGTAATTCCCTCCTGCTGTTCTCAAACCTCTGGAAAAGTTTGTGTCTGGTGCTCTCCACCTTCGGGGAATCATGGCACCATCTGTGGCAGTGGGGCAAGGAGGTGAGGAGCAGTGAAGTGTGAGAGATGGCAGGACAGAAAAGGTGGCTCCAGCTATGTGTGCTGCAGCCAGCAGCAATGACAGTGTCAGTGGCTGGGCCTGAAGCTGTCCTCAGAATTACTCAGGGGAGGGAACCAGGCAATGGCTGGCTCTTCTGGGGTCTCAGCCCATTACTCCTTGAGCATTAAAAGGAAGGATGGCCTTGAAGGCTAGAGAACTGATGAGGTGAAGGGTGGAATTGGAATGGACTCAGCTGCAGAGTGAGGAAGGCCAGGACTCAGAGGGCTTCCCAGAGGAGGTGACTCATGAGCAGAGTTTTGAAGGATGAATAGGAGTTTGACAGTGAACCAGATGAGGGATGTTATTCCTATTGCTCTCTTCAGTTGTCCCCCATCACACATCAGCTGGGAAATTTGTGCAGGCCTTTAAGAGACCCCTGAATCCCAGATGAAGACCCCTACCCACTTGGAGAGGTAGAATGTGCCTTTTCGAGTTGTCTGTAGGGAGGGACAGGTTTCTGGCTCCCCTGGCTCTGCTGGGCTGTATAAGTCTGGCAATGAACACCGTTCTCAATCTCATCTCAGGCATTTCAGATTCAGTAGAGTGCTTCTAGATTGCTTTTGTCAAAATGCGTGAATTCTCCTGGAGGCGGGGAGATTTATTCAGTCTTCTTCTTTGCCGAGTTGGCTCTTATTTGTCGTTACCTGCAAAAATATATTTCTTGGGCCCAGTTCCCAGAGGAGCAATGTTAGGTCATTACTCTGTGAATTGTTAGGCTGTAAAGGAGCCATTCCTCACTCACCCTCACAGTGGTGGCTCGGCCCCTGGGTCACTTCGGGCCCTCCTGTTATGACGGTCCATCTGATGTCAGCCGATGATGGCTCTGCCTGTGCAGGAAGTGGACACTTGGGAATTATTTGTGGGTGCACGTTAACCACTTCTCCCCTGCCTCTGCTTTAATATATAATGCAACAGAAGCAGCCACGGCAGAGGAAGGAGCAGAATGAGGCCGGCGTTCAGTTTGTCAGAAACTTTGAGTGTTTCTGCTGACAATCCCTCAAGGGGGAAGTCACTGGGTACCCTGGTGCCCATCTGCATTCTTTCCTCTTCCGAAATGTGTCAGGGTCTGCAGGCCACCAGGACCTGGGGATGCCACTCACACCCCTACCAACAGCGCCCGTCACTGGTGAGCTGTGAGCCAGCACTGCTCAGAGAAGTTGTCTAGGCCGGGCAGAGGGTCCCACAGCAGGTCAAGAATGGGGTTGCTTCCATCATCAGTATCCCCTTCCCTCTACAGCAGCCCCTCCCCAGTAATCGGCCCTCTGCACCCGCCCCTCCTCCATCAAAGCCGGCCTGAGCAGGGACCCCTGACCTCAGAGCCTGACTGGGGTCCATGAAGAGACTCACTGAGCAATTAATTCCCCCCAGATGCTAGTGACACCCTGTCCTCTCCAGGGACGTTCTGTTTTCAGTATCAGCACAGGCCTGTAGTTAAACCGGTGGTTCTCACATGGAGCGTTTTCCTCCTCCCACCCTCACTCCCATCTCACAGCAATTTGGCAATGTCTGGAAACATCTTTGGTTGTCATAACTCAGGAGAGGGAGGTTACTGGCTTCAGTGAGTGGAGGCTGGAGATGCGGAAGAACATCCTCCAATGCACAGGACGGTCCCCACCGTAAATAATTATCCTGGTCAAAGTGCCAATAGTGCCAAGCTTGGGAAACCCTGAGTTAGAAAGAGCTGATTCCAATCTGGCAACAAAGCCACCTTCTGTCCCTTCAGGGACGGTGAACCTGGGAGGAGAAACAGCTGGAAGGCAGGGTAGGGAAGGGACCTTTGCAGCTCCCTGTCCCATCCTCAGTTTGCAGGATGGTCAGGGGCTCCTGAGGGCGCAGTGCCGGCCAGTAGCAGTTTCTGTGATGTAGGAATGTCTCATACCTGGGCTGTCTGGCTTGTGAGCCACTTGCCACCTATGGCTATGGAGTAAGGCTGAGGGCAGAAGTTTTACACTCATTTAATTTTGATTAGTTTACAAGTAAGCATAAATAGCTGCAGGTGGCTAGTGGCCACCCTACTGGGGGTCTAGAGCCCTCAAACGGCCCGTCATACCTGCTAGGAGATGTTGCATTCCCATGAGGTGCTAATGGCTGTTCGGGAAAAGTCCAGTCCTCCCCACAAGATTTCCATCTGAATGAGGGGGCGAAAATCCAAAGTCCCTGAGCAGGGACACCTGGGCGCTGCCCGTGCAGTGTGGTGTGAGCGGCTCGCCTGTTGCAGATTGTGTGGCGGTACCATGCAGCCCCAGACTCAGCAGCTCTGTCTGCAGAGCTTGGACCCAATTCTGTCCCCAAGAAGCCTAAGGAGCCCTCAGGCCTTTTTGGAGTGTTCACTCCCAAGCCAGTCACAGAAGAAGGTTAACCACCGGAGCTGGGGAAGATAGCCTCTGGCCAGATGCAGGACTTGAGGGAGGGGTGAAACCTACAGGATCCCAATGTTGGCATGTTAGAGGCTGACTCCAGCTCCCCGCCACTGTCACCCCAGGGTGTAAGGAGTACAGAAGTGTGAGGAGGCTGAGAAGTGACCCCCTGCTCTCCCCACCAGGTTGGGAGTCCAGACGTACAAATAGCAGTGAGACCCTCTCAGGCTCCATCTGAAACATAGATTTTTAGAGACACAGATCATTTAGAAACTATTTTACCATTGTAATAAAATATTACTACTGACAAGGCAAGGGTTAAATCCCCAGGGGAGATTTGATTCTGGCAGATGAGTTGGGGGATTAAGTTCAGGCTCTTCCTAAGGTATCTGGTACTACTCTTCATAATAAAAATAATATATATACATATAATTTATATGTATATAAATTATATACATATAATATATATGTATTACATATATATGTATATATGTACATATATATGTATATTATATATGTATATAATATATATGTATATACATATAATTAATATGTATATTAAATATACAAATAAATTATATGTATATAATTTATATATAATATGTATATGTATACAAAAATTATATATTATATAAAAATATATATTTATATAAATACATTTATAGATATATTCATATATATCTATTTATAAATATAACTATATAAATTATATATATATATATTATAAATTACATATATAATATATAAATACATATATAATATATATTTATATATAATAATTTAAATATATAAATATATATTTGAGATGGAGTCTTGCTCTGTCAACAGGCTGGAGTACAGTGGTGCGAGCTTAACTCACTGCAGCCTCTGCCTCCTGGGTTCAAGAAATTCTCCTGCCTCAGCCCCCCAAGTAGCTGGGACTGCAAGTGTGCACCCCCTCGGCCAGCTAATTTTTGTGTTTTCAGTAGAGACAGGGTTTCACCATGTTGGCCAGGATGGTCTCAATCTCTTGACCTCATGATCCACTCACCTTGGCCTCCCAAAGTATTGGGATTACAGGCATGAACCGCTGTGCCTGGCCCATAATAATTTTTAAATAACAGATAGCATGGTGGCAGGCACCAGGAGTCCCAGCTACTCAGGAGGATGAGGCAGAGGAATTGCTTTGACATCATCCTAGGTAACATAGCAAGGCCCTGTTTCTAAAAGTAATTTCTTTTTGAGACAGTCTCATTCTTTGGGAGTGTAATGGTGTGATTTTAGCTCACTGAAGCCTCGACCTCCCAGGCTCAAGCAATCCTCCTGCGTCAGCCCTCGCAAGTAGCGAGGACTATGAGTGTGTGCCACTACACCTGGCTAAGTTTTGCATTTTTTGTAGAAATGAGGTTTCACCATGCTGCTCAGGCTGGTTTCCAGTGCCTGAGCTCAAGCAATCCATCTGCCTTGGCCTCCCAAAGTGTTGGGATTATAGGCATGAGACACTGTGCCCTTCCTAAAAAAATTGTTTTTAATCAGCCAGGTGTCATGGTGTGCGCCTGTAGTCTCAGCTCCCAGCTACTTGGGAGGTTGAGGCAGGAGGATTGCTTGATCCCAGGAGTTCGAGCCTGCAGTGAACTCTAATTGCACCACTGAACTCTAGCCTGGGCAGCAGAGCAAGACCCTGTCTCTAAACAAACAAACAAAATAAAATGTTCGTGGAAATATACAGATTTCTGCACAGTGTTAAGGAAAAAATTTATTCAACAACACTTGTTAGAGCTTGGAAAGGAAGACTTCATTCAGGACCATTGGGAGAGGTAGAGGGACCACTGCCACAGGGCCATCGGTGGGGCGGGATCGGGCTCGACTCCAAAAGCAGCCCGGGCAAGCGGAGATGTGTAGCCAAGGAGCAGGGTGGGGTTAGCAGATGGAAAATTACTAAGAGGCAAATTCAGGAGTAAGGGGGATTCCAGCAAAACCCAGCCAACAGGATTCTTGCTGAAGGCAGGCCAAGGTGATCAGACATCACCTGGGGAAGGAGCCCAGCTGAATATGAAGGGGGAGTATATATTGAAAGAGGGGGTTCTTGCTAAAGTGGGTTGGTGGGGTTCTTCCTAAAACTGGATTTTACAAAGAAATACATAAATGGGCCTAGAGAAGGTTCAGGAGCTGGACTGAAGTTTGGTTAAGCAAAGATTCTTTGTCAATCGCTAATCTCCCTTCTGCCTTTACGTCTTTGGTCAAATATCACACTATGTAAGCAGCTGGCCGTGGCCACCCCTGCCCCCCAGATGCCTGAGTCCCTGCCTTGCTCCCGTTTGTTTTTCCCAGAGCATGTCTCCCGCCATAAATCCCTCTAGAATGTACTTATTTACTGAGTGGATTTCTGTTGTCTGCCTTGCCCCGCCAGCACCCAAGCTTGACAAGGGTGAGGCTTGGGCCTGTTTTGTCCCCTTCAGGAGCCTAAGTGTTAACAGCCACACCAAGAGTCAAACCTGGCTTTTGTCATACCAGGAGGAAGAGCTGAGCTTCAGTGACCTGCCCAGGGTGACACAGCCACTGTGCAGGAGTGAAGCCCCTGTGCCCGCCCCTGCCCACAAGTCTCCTGCCTCCAGTCCCCTTGTAGGAGCAGCAGTCACAACCACAGCACTCACTGGGGGCCTGGCAGCAAAGTCACACATCTCCCAGAGAGATTTTTGAGCTTCCAGGCAAGGGTAAGGGATGTTGAAACTGCTAGAAGTTCTTATCCAATAGAACATAACCTGAAAAAGCCTCATGAACAGAACATAGCTATGAAACAAGAACAGGAATCAATGAGAAAAGAAGATTCTAATTACAGAACCCTGAATCTATTCATAACCTTCCCAGGAGGCACCTTTTAAGTTAGGTAAGCCCAAGTTCATTTCCAAGCACCGATTCAAAGGACATTTCCAGAGCAGAGAATTCTAGAATGTTTCTTGATAATCCAATCTGGGTCACTCTTAGAAAAGATTTTAAATCTACTTCTCACCTATCTCTGTAGAAAGCAAAGAGAGATGGGGTAAGTCCAGGAGACATGAATAGGGAGAGGAAAACGTGCTATCTGTTGAGATATTTCAAAGGGACACCCATTTCCACATCCATTTCCACCTATGTGCTCCAGTTGCTACACTGTATACCATGTTGCCCAGAAACTTCATGGTTTGGAGCAACCCTCTTAATATGCTCATGGATTCTGTTGGTCAGGGCCCAACAGGGGATGGCTCAGCTCTGCTCCATGCTGTCTGGACCTCAGCTGGGAAGACTCCATGCTGGGACTTGAGCTGGAGCTGCTGAGACGAGCGTCTTCCTGTGAGCCATCTGTGACACTTGGGCATCTTCCCAGTGTGGCCACCTTGCGGGGTGCTCAGACTTCATCTTTGGCAGCTCAGGGATACAAAAGCTAGGTGACCCAGCAAACAAGCAGAAGCCTGACGGATTATTCAAATGGCCCCAAGCTTGGAAGTTACTCTGTGTCACATCTGACATACTGTTTGGGTGACAAATTAGTCACACAAGACCATCCAGATTCAAGCTCCAGGGGGTATAGATCACTTGAAGAATCTGTAATCACACAAATGAAGAACAAATGACTCTGAATCAAGTCACTCCATTAAATGTCTTTAGTCTTTCATTGTTTACTCATAATGTGAAAAATTATTTTATTTTTAAAAATTGTGTTAAAACATATGTAGCATAAAATTTACCATTTTAATTTCGGGAGGGGCAGGGGATGGAGTCTCACTCTATTGCCCAGGCTGGAGTGCAGTGATGCAATCTCAGCTCACTGCAACCTTTGCCTCCCAAGTAGCTGGTTCAAGCAATTCTCCTGCCTCAGCCTCCCAAGTAGCTGGCATTACAGGCACCCGGCACCACACCTAGCTAACTTTTTAATTTTAGTAGAGATGGGGGTCTCACCATGTAGGCCAGGCTGGTTTCAAACTCCTGACCTCAAATGATCCACCCATCTTAGCCTCCCAAAGTGCTAGGATTACAGGCATGAGCCACTGCGCCTGGCCCATTTTAATTATTTTAAGCTGTACGGTTCTGGGGCGTTAAGCACATTCCCACTGTTATGGCACCATGGCCACCATCCATCTGCAGAACTCTTTCATCCTGCACAACTGATGCTCTGCATCCACTGAACAGCAGCTCCCCACTCCCCCTCCCCCCAGTCCCCAGCAACTGCCATTCTACCTTCTGTCTCCATGATTTTAACTACTTTAGGATCCTCGCATAAGTGGAATGAGGCAGTGTATGTCCTTTTGAGACTGCCTTATCTCACTCATCATATGATCTCAATGTTCTATGTTCTAGCAAGTGTCAGAATTTCTTTCTTTCTAAGGCTGAATAATATTCCATTGCATGGAGAGGCTGCATTGTGTTTCTCCATTCATCCGGTGATGGCACTTGGGTTGCTGTACCTGTTGGATATTGTGAATAATGCTGCTGTGAACATCAGTGTACAAACATCTCTTCTACCTCTGATTTCAATTCTTTTGGTACATTCTCAGAAGTGGAATTGCTGGATCATATGGTAATTCTCTTTTTATTTTTTTTTGAGACAGGAGCCCTCTCTGTTCCCCAGGCTGGAGTGCAGTGGCATGATCACAGCTCACTGTAGCCTCTACCTTCTGGGCTCAGATGATTCTCCCACCTCAGCCTCCCAGGTAGCTGGGACTACAGGCATGCACCAAAATGCTTGACTAATTTTTTTGTATTTTTAGTAGAGATGGGGTTTCGCCATGTTGCTCAAGCTGGTCTCAAACTCCTGGGCTCAAGTGATCTGCACGCCTCAGCCTCCCAAAGTGCTGGGATTACAAGTGTGAGCCACCACACCTGATGGTCATTCTGTTTTCACTATTTTGAGGAACAGCCATACAGTTTCCATAGCAACTGCACCATTTTACATTTCTACCTACAGTGCACAACAGGTCCAGTTTCCCTCCATCCTTGCCAACTCGTGTGATTTTCTGCTTTTTTGATGTTAGTCATCTTAATTGGTGTGAGTGATTAAATATATTTTACTTATATTTGATCCTGAGAAAACCTCTTGAGATACCTACTATGATGATAACCCCAAGTTTTACAAAAAGGAAAACTAAAGAGAAGAGAAGCTGGTAAGTGACGCTGCAGAGTTCAGACCCCAGACCTGCCAATCACCACTCTCTCTTAGTAGGGGCTGCGTGGAACTGAAGATTCCTCAAAATTCTCCGGTTCTTCTGGGAAGCCCCTCCTTCCCTTCCCCAGCCCCTGTTCCATCATCTCTCTTGCTTCGCCTGGCCACCCATCCTGTCCGAATTCACTAACCCGGAACCAGATTCTAATGAGACTCAGTGGCGGCCATGCTGACGTAACCAGCCAAGGGAAGCAATACGGTGTGTGGAACATGAGTCCCAAGGCTGTGAATCAGATGCTGGGGTTGAAGGCCTGCGTCTGAGTGTGAGATTTCAGGCATTTACCCAAGGGTGAGTACCACTCTGGAGCTCAATTTGCTCTTCTGCAAAATGGGAAGATGCAAGGGAGTGGTGGGACCACAGGGAAATAAAATGAAGTGAAATAACATGCGGCGTGAGCCTTGTTGCCGTGTGTCATTTAGCGGTCGTTTGGGGCTGTTTTCCCTTAGGGGCTCCAGCTTGTCCCTCTGCACTCCCGGCTGCTGTCTGCCGCTGGGCTGATACCATCACGGAAGGGGAAAGCCAAACAGTCCCTGTCATTTCTGATTTTAGGAGAACACAGTGTGCTGCGCAGAGCTTGGACCTGGGATGCAGACGGCTGGCCCTCTGATTCCGCCTCTGCCACTGAGCAGCGTGCGTTACTCAGCCTGTCACCTCAGCCACAAAATAGGCTTCCAAATGCAAGCTTGCCGCGCTGCTGCAGGTGGAATCTGCTCACAGTTGTCTGGAGCCCAGCACTGTGTCTGGAATGCTACAGATGTTCAATAAATGCTGGGTTTTTCCCCCTGGTACAGAAGGACGGCCAGGGTGCAAAGGCCAAAATACTCCAGGAAATATGAGGCTGAGCTGAGAGCGCACTGCTCCCTCTGCGGTCAGATCCCCGCCCGCTGTTTTGCGGTCCCGGCTATTGCTGTGGGAGGACGGCCGTGGAGCCACTCTATTCTTAACTCGACTCTTCCACCTGGTGGCTGATTGGCAAAATGCACTTTTGGAGTTGGGGTCCAATTTCAATGCCTTGCTCAGAGCAGTTTAAAGACTGGAGCCAAAGTGTCACTCTGTGCCACCCTCCCGCCGTCCACCCACTTAGTTATTTCAATTGTCGTTCGGGAGTCTTCTCTTTCCCCAAGCCCCCCAGAAAACACCCCAGCGGAATAGACACAGCTTTGGGACAGGAAGATTTGTGGTGTTCTTCCCCAGTGGGCTTTCTGTGCCCAGAACGCAGGAGGATGGGAGAAGAGACGAGGGAAGGCAGGGGCCACGTGGACTGAAGGAGTAAGAAACCTGGGTCTTCTGCGGGCTGAGGGATCTCCATGGGGGCTCTGCTCACTCTCTTACTCCCTTAGGAGAGGTGACTGCCTTCCTTGGAGGCCTGCTTTGGAGGCTTCTCCACGAGATCACAGGAGCTCTGCTAACTCCCCAACAGGTCCAATGGGTCCTAGGCTCTTTCTGCCCTAGAACAGAAGTCGGGGGGGCTCGGACATCTTGTGGAGTGATGGGACACTCTCTCCTCTTAGAAACAGCTGACCCTCCAAGAGGGGCCGGTAGTGGAACACTGTCAGGAGTGCTTTGGGGTCTTGTCTGGAGTGCTGTTATCTAATAAGCCTGGGGCCTTCTGGGGTGCCCCCCTGGGAGCTTTTGGACCTGAGCCAATAAGTCTCTGTTGTTGGCTCAGGTCCAAAAGCTACAATTTACCTTGTGGGATCTTCCCTTTGGACAGTAGGTGGTGAGAAGAACAGTGCGAGGACGTCAGCGCTACCAGCCGTGTTTGGGAGCAGGAGACCAGGAGCTTTGCATGTGCTCTCCAGGCTGTCCCTACCTTCTTTCATGTTCGATACCTGTGTCCTGAGTCGTGTACTGGCTGGAAGGCCTTCCCCCCGGCCCCTGCTACTGGAGCAGGCGGGAGTGTGGGTGTGGGGGGACTCTGGAGGAGCGTCCTCAAACCTGACACCTGGTACAGCCCAAGGAAGAGGGGGGCTGATCGTGGCTCCTCTGCCCACCTGAGCCCACTCAGTTCAAACACCCTTTCCAGGCAGGCTGGAGAGCACCTCCCCACCGGGATGTCTTGTTAATGAAATCAACACCATTACCGAGGATGACATCAGCCACTTCTGGGAGCTGCTGCTCAGAAAACAGAGGAAGGGTGGGCTTTCCCCAAAACTCATGGCGAACAGTGTCAAACATCCAGAAAAATGGAAACAACTGGTTTATGTCACTTAAATTCTACAATTCATAATATTTTGCTACCAAATTAGCAGGGTGTGGTGGTGCATGCCTGTAATCCCAGCTCCTCAGGAGGCTGAGGCAGGAGAATTGCTTGAACCCGGGAGGTGGAGGTTGCAGTGAGACGAAATCATGCCCTTGCACTCCAGACTGGGCAATAAGAACGAAACTCCATCTCAAAAAAAAATCTTTTGCCATGTTTCCTTCCTTTCTACCTCTTTCCATAGATGTAATACAGACATACGTAGATCCACACACACGTGCATGCACACATGTTTTTATGTGTGTGGGTCAGTTTGAAAGTTGCTGATTTGGTGACATTTCACCCCCTTTAACAGACGTCTCCTAAGAATTGGGATGCTCTTCTGTATCCATGAGACCATTATCATAGTTAAGAAAGTTAACAACACTTCAGTAATATACCTAATATTCAATCTATTTTCACATTTTCAGAGTTATTACCTAAATGTCTTTGATGGCTGATTTTTTTTTTTAAAGGAATCCAATCAAGATCACATATTACATTTGCCAGTCATGGTCCTTTATCTTTAGTCTCTTTTAATTTAGAAGGGTTGGGTCGGGGCTGGGTGCGGTGGCTCATGCCTGTAATCCCAGCACTTTGGGAGGCCGAGGTGAGCAGATCACCTGAGGTCAGGAGTTCGAGACCAGCCTTGCCAACGTGGTGAAACCCCGTCTCTACTGAAAATACAAAAATTAGCCGAGCATGGTGGGGCACAACTGTAGTCCCAGCTACTTGGGAGGCTGAGGCAGGAGAATCACTTGAACTGGGGAGGTGGAGGTTGCAGTGAGCTGAGATTGCACTCCAACCTAGGTGACAAAGCAAGGCACTCTCTCAAAAATAAAAAAAAAATTTTAAAGGAAAAAAAATTTGAAGGGTTCTCTAGCCTTTTTTTTTTAATTTATTTTTTATTTTTTATTTTTTATCTTCATGCCATTGACATTTTCAGAGCATGCAGGTCAATTGTTTTGGAGACATTCTCTGACTTTGGATCTGTGGAGTCTTTTTCCTTCATGACTAGAATCAGGTTTTCCGCACAAATCCTACGTGGAGAACGTGGGGTCCTTCTTGGTACACAGCTTCAGAGGCACATGAGGCCAGCTTGCTGCCCTAACAGTGATGCTGGGTGACATCCCCGGTTAGGGCGATGGCAGGCAGATCACTGTGTCATCCCCATCAGTACTGTTTCTGATGTCCTCATGGCCCCAGCTTCAGTCAATGGGATCCCGTCAGACGACCTCCCATCGGCCTTCAATAACACCCTTGTTTCTGGCACCAGACAGCCAAGATTTGCCTCGTCTCTCCCAGCACAGACCTGGAACCAGCCACTTATCCAGGGAGGCCTGGTTCTTTGAGTTGAGAAGGGTATTTAAAAGATTGGGGCTGGGTGCGGTGGCTCATGCCTGTAATCCCAGCACTTTGAGACCGAGGCGGGTGGATCGCAAAGTGAGGAGTTTGAGACCAGCCTGGCTAAGATGGTGAAACGCTGTCTCTACTAAAAATAGAAAAATTAGCCGGGGGTGGTGGCGTACACCCATAATCCCAGCTACTCAGGAGGCTAAGGCAGGAGAATTGCTTGAACCCGGGAGGCAGAGTTTGCATGCCACTGCATTCCAGCCTGCGTAACAGAGCGAGATTCCATCTCAAAAAAAAAAAAATCCAAGATTGGGACCTAATTGTGCTCCTCACTAGTAGACAGAGCTGGGCAATGGACATATTTGACTCAGGAGTGGACAAGGATGCCAGGAAGAGGGTGTGCGATCTGGGGCAGAGGCACAGTGGGAGGTGTTGGCTGAGTGTCCGAAACCAGGGTCTGAGCAGGTCCGGCATTGCTGGGAGAGCTGGCGTTGCTGGCTGTCACCTTTGGGATTTCCCCTGACTTCAAAGTAGGTGACTCCATAGGGTCTGTGGCAAGATGGCTAGGTGATTAACTTCCTAGCAGGGCTGGGAGAAAGGCTCTGGGGTGCTGTGAGGTTGAGAACTTGGTGCAGAGGGAATCGTGGGCCTACACCGTTCAGTCAGCCTCTAAGACAAGTGGGCTGCACACAAACACCCCTTCCCCGACAGTGCTAGAGCTGGGAGTGGGGTGGGGAGGAAGTCAAGGGCCAGGCAGAGGAGGAGGGGTGAGATGGCGCCCCTGTGGGATCCCTGCAGCTGGGAGCCCCCATGAAGACACATCAAAACAAACCCGAGGCCAGGATAATCTCAGCACTTTGGGATCACCTGATGTCAGGAGTTTGAGACCATCCTGACCAACATGGTGAAACCTTATTTCTACCAAAAATATAAAAATTAGCCAGGTGGGTGCCTGTAATCCCTGCTACTTGGGAGGCTGAGGCAGGAGAATCGCTGGAACCCGGGAGGTGGAGTTTACAGTGAGCCGAGATCATGCCACTGTACTCTAGCCTGGGTGACTGAGTGAGACTCTGTCTCAAAAAAAAAAACCAAACTAAACAAAACCCCACAAACCCGAGCATCGCCAGCAGCTTCTTAGGACTCCCAAAAGCAGGTGGGAGCCAAGAATTCTCCATGGAGGGGAAGAGGTCCCAGGCCCCCACAAACCAAGGCTCCACTTTGGTCTGTCACAGCTGGCGCTGCCCAGTGTGCCAGAAGGGCCCGCAGAGAGGAGCGCATTTACAATGAGCAGTGCACCTTGGAGGGTGTTTTGTATCTTTGCACAGAGAGGCGTCTCAAGCTTCTTTATGGCTGCAGCGTTCCATTGTGTGGATTTACCAAATATTATCCAATTTTATCCAACCAGCACCTTATTGATGGCTATTGAGGCTGCGCTTAGAGTTTATTGCTATTACAAACTGTACTCTGGTGAATATTCTTGTACATGGGTTTTTGTGCATTCATAAGAGTTTGTCTTGGGATACCTTCCTAGAAGTTGAAATGCTGATTCAAAGGCATTGTTTAATTCAGTTCCTCAAGCTACCTTCCACAGAGGTTGAGTTGAACCACCCTCCTACTCCTTCCTATTGGCAACATAAGCGAGTGCTTGGTTTGGGAGGCTGGTGGAGTAAACACGTTGTGGTCCCTACCAAGATGACCGCCGTGAGCACATTAGCTGTGCACAGAGTCCATTCTTCTTATAGATCAGGTCTCAAGCACAGAGGCACAGGTGCCCTTCCTGGCTGCTGCTTCCAACAGCAATGCCCCAGCAGCTGCCTGCCTCTCCTGACATGGTTGAGAATGCAGGGCGAGGAAGTCCAGGTGGGCTGTCAGCAAGTTGAAGGAAGCAATCAAGGCAGAAGTCAAGTGCTCCTGGGCTGGAAGCCTGGAATAAACAGGAATGATTGCTAGGATGAGGAGCCTCGTGCAGGCAGGGGTGGCATGTTTCCAATGTAACTGTCATGGTGTGTATGTAATCAGAACAGCGTAACGATAACACTAGGCAATTTCTGTCTCCCCTTGACTCCAGACCCACGCTGAGGGTCAATTCTTTGCCTAGGCCTTTGTGAATTTCAGGACATTTCCCTATGACTTTTCTTGTCACCCTTAGGTAATAAAAAGTACTTTTGTTCCCTTAAGTTGTACAAGACAGACCCAGTTCGACATAAATGTGTTCCGTTCAGTGTAATGAGTAAAACTTTCATTAATAGACTGCTTCTCCACCCCCAGCCTGACACACTGGCTTCCAGGAGCCCCTTGCTCTCATCCGCCACATTGTCACCCACTGGGCTCCATGGTGAGACTGAAGGGAGGAGAGGTGCGTGGGGGAGGGCTGCGGGGGAGGGGCTCTGACTCGCAGATCCGACATTGGTTGGGCACTTGGGCTGGCAGGTGATTGAATCTGGCTTTCTGGTACAGCAGCTCTCTAGTCCTACCTTCCCTTGACCAGGTTAACGCTGTGCTCTGGCTCCTTGCTTGCAACTCCCTCCTTAGCCCCGACGCGTCCAGCCATGTGTCTTCCCTGGGTGAGGTCTTCTAGCCTCTGCAGGAGGCCCTCCCAGGCAGGAGCTATGAGGAGCCCCCACCAACCTCTTTCATCCCAGGACACTCTGAGTGTCACCGATCTCGGTATGACAAAGCAGCCAGCAGCCTCTCTCACCCTTCCAGTTGCCTAGGTGTCACTCAGACGCCTGTCCACTGTGCCCAAACTGCAGCTCTCCAGCCGTCACCTGAGGATACCTCGCTTTCAACTTCTGGTAAAGAGCTGCCAGCACCCCAGTGACATTTTCCAAAGAAATCTCTGTTCCCTCCTTCCTGACCTCCACTTCCCTCTGAACTGCTTTTTTTTGAGCCGGGGTCTCACTCTGTCTCCCAGGCTGGAGGGTGGTGGCACAATCTTGGCTCACTGCAACCTCTGCTTCCTGGGTTCAAGCGATTCTCCTGCCTCAGCCTCCTGAGTAGCTGGGGTTATAAGGGTTGCAGGCGCCACCACACCAGCTAATTTTTGTATTTTTAGTAGAGACAAGGTTTCGCCATGTTGGTCAGGCTGGTCTCAAACTCCTGACCTGGTGATCTCTCTGCCTCAGCCTCCCAAACTGTTGGGATTGCAGGCGTGAGCCACTGCGCCCGGCCTAAACTGCTTTTTGAATTTGCCTTCTTTGCAAGTCCTTGCGGGGTCTTGTACCTCACTTTTACCAGGTAGTAACTCTTGTTTTGTGGCCTCAGCCAAAATGGGAACCCAAATGGCTGACAATGTTTGAAGAAGGACTGACATTTCGAATGACTATAAATGAAATCCCTTGGTGTCATTTCCATCATGGCACTTACCCTGTGGTGAGAGGAGCTTAGGGAGAAGCTCTCGTGGACAGCCAGTCTTGTGGCCACTTAGGATTTTTTTTTTCATTTTCTTTTTTGAGACAAAGTCTCATTATGCTGTCCAGGCTTGCCTGGAACTCCTGGGCTCAAGGGATCCTCCCGCCTCAGCCTCCCGTGTAGCTGGGACTGCAGGTGTGCCCCACCGCACATGGCTCCTAACTCACTTATAAAGACCAAAAATACATATTTGTTCACAGAGTTTCTTAACTATCAATATGTTCAGCTTCCCATGGAAATTGACTTATGTTTCTGCCTTTTAAAATCTGCAGGCAGGACCTCAACTGTTTTCAGCTTCCTGGTGCATCTCTTCCTCTTTCCAGGACTCTCGGGAGAAGCAGCTCTCTTTCTGCTGGGGTTGCTGAGCCGCTGGGATGTCAGTGAGGAGATGCCATGGGCTCTCTTCATCCCTCATGAGAAGAGTCTGCCTGGACCAAAGACATCTCAAAGAAAAGCAGAGGCAAGAGGTAGAGAGAATCCAAGCTGGTGCCTGACACCTGTACACCTAGATCCAGCTATACCTGAAGCTGTGAATCTACCCAGGACGTTTCATTGATGCAAGTCAGGATCTAAATCTGGAGGCTTGAAAATCCAGCCGTCTCCTTCTTTTTTCCTTCTTAGTACAATCATGGAATCCAGCATTGCATGAGGCCTTCCATATTTGTTGAGCAGATGCTGACTAAACTGGATTCTATGTTCTGTATCAGGTCCTATGCTAGACACTGCCATCCAGCGCTGAATCAGACATGGCCTCTGTTCACAGGTGGCTCCCAGTCCAGTTAGCAGCCAGCATTCTCCTCCCGGCTTCTACCCGGACTCTAAGCCCTGAATTTCCAAAAATTGGACTTAGAACTTAATGTAGTTTTCACAAAGATTCCCACAATTTGCTTCCATATTGGCATCACTTGTGGTTCTTGCCTCTGCCTTACAAATCTTCATAGCTTCACTCCCAGCCCAGGGAAAGAAGAGAGGAAAATAAAACACAGTGGGCACTGGTAGGATGGGGTCTTGTGGCAAAGCAAACTTCAGCCCGTCATCCATGGACCAGTACTCCAACAGATAAACCAAGTGGTGAACATGACAGTAAGACTTATGACTGAACCATCAAAAGTTCATGAAATTGACTGGGTAATTGGTGAAACGTATCGTAGTTCCCACTGTCCTGGGGCAATGCAAACTTCAGACCGTTTGAATCCTTAGTGCTGAAATGAAGGTGCTGCCGCTGGAGAGGTATGAAATTAATGAAGGGGCATGGAGGTGAACCAAGAAAATCATGCATCAGTCCCTTCCCCACCCTTTGCTGCTTTCACTTCAAGCAGAAGTGCTTGAATGGCAGACATTAGTCTGGTAGTTCTTAGGTGAACCACATGGAACTATTGATGCTCCGCTGTTGATCTGTAAAAATGGCAATTTCATATGGTCTGAACCACTCCTGCCATAACCTTGCAAAACTGGATATTCTAAAGGAAACCACTCCGGATTGACACAGTGTGGAATTCAGTTGTTCTGGGATTATTCTACCACAAACACCAAATTTAATGTCAAGGGCATTTTGGTGGTCTGGTAGATGGGGTGAGGATGTAATGGGACATCAGAACCGTCCCCTCCCCATGCTGTGTGTAAGGTGGTCACATGAGGGGCTGGCTGGGAGAAGACCCTGCAGCAGGAAGACCTGTAGAACCTTGCAAAGCCTTTGCTTCAAGTCAGCCTCAAAGGGGAACATAGCCCTGTTCTCATGGTGTGATGTCACCACATGGCTAGAGAATTCCAATGGCCCCCTCCTCCTCTGGGTCATCACTTCAACTAAGTAAGGATTGAATTCTTAGAACTGAAGGATGTTTAAGCCCATAGCATGGGGCTTGGTGTATAACAAGAGCTCGATAAGCCTAGCTCCCCACTATGTTTCTGGTGATAGTTTTTAGACACATTCTAAATTTCTCCCAGGGTTGAATCAGGGAGGATAGGGTGACAGACATGGGCTTAATATAAAGAAAAATGTTCTCCCAATCAGCGTTTGCTGAGGTTGGAAAGCCTGCTCCACAGAACAGAGCATCCACCACTGCTGGAGAAATGCGCAGAACAGAGCATCCACCACTGCTGGAGGAATGGAGCCCCGCTGCTTTCTGTGTGGAGATGCTGCAGTAAGTGCTTTCTATCTGTTACCTTAGCTTGTTTTTCCTACAACCTTCAGGCATACAAAGATGGCACAGCTTGAAAGTAATGAGCTGGGGTTCCAATCCAAAGCCATCAATGAGCCACCACCCTTCCCACACAAATGGTAACATGAAGATCTGTGAACGGTACAAGACAACTTGTGGCCACCCAGAATAAACACTGCAGAATATTACCCAAAGTTCCTTTTAGAGTTGGTGTGGCCAAATGGCTCAGCGGAATGTAAAAGGTGATGTGCCTGTTACTCCCTCCACAGAAGGCAACCACTGCTCCAAATGTGGCACTCATGACTTACATGCACTTTAAAATACTTCCTCTGGGCTGTATGTGTCGCCAAAGAATGCAGAGTGTTTTCGCTTTCTGTTTTGTTTTGTTTTTAGAGACAGATTCTCCCTATGTTACCCAGGCTTGTCTTGAGCACCTGACAAGTGATCCTCTTGCCTCCACCTCTGAGTAACTGGAATAATAGGTGCGTGCCACTATGCCTGGCCGCTTGGCCTGCTTTTAAATTTTATATAAGCAGCACAGCATTGGTTCTCCTGCAGCTTGCCTCATATTGTGTTTGTGAGCCCCTGCCTTGCTGGAGTGTGAAAATCTGGCTCATTCATTCATGCATGCAACGCTGCTGTATGGCATTGCGTGTGTGAACACAGCACATGTATCCTTCATTCTACTGATGCGGACATTTGGGTTAAAGCCAACATTTTGCTATTACAAACAAGGAAGCTCTGAATATCTGGGCACTTGTCTGCTGGTGTGCACATGAGAGGATTTTGCTAAGGTGTTAGCAGATGTGCATCTTCAGCTACTCCAAAATGTGCCAAGGCTTTGTAAAGCAGTTGCACTAATCTACCCTCCCACTAGGGGGCGCACGAGTCCCCTCCTCCCAGGGCCTCCTCTCCCACCCTGGGTATTGCCAGACTTGAGGTGGATTATTTATACTCCTGATACGTTGAACGCAGTGTAAAATTCCTATAGGGTGAGACTGCATAAGTAAATTACAACTCTCTGTGATGAAACACTGGGCAGCCATGAACAGGATGCTGTTTTGCAGGAACGTCTGATGACGGGGACATTGATCTTAATCACAGCAGGGAAAAGCTTGAGGAGTCTTTCAAGCAGCCTGTGAAATGATAACCAAAGAATGGGGTGTGGCAGGTAGGACGGTGACGACGGTGACTTTCATGTTCTTCACCTTTTGTATTATCCAAGTTTTTCACAGATGGCCCCATCCTGTTTTGTTATCAGAATAAAAGGGTAGAAATGATGATTATTTTAGAACAGCAGCCCCAGGTGGCTTGGGAGACTGGAGGGAGAGCCCCAGGGTCTGGTCAGAGGGAAGTGCTGCATGGAGGGGGTGGGGGTCGGGGAGGGACAGGCTCCGGGTGGGCGCGTGCAGGAAGCTGCACAGTGCCAGTGAGGCGGTGGGCTCTGTGCCACCCTCGCTCTGTGCCGGCAAGCCTGGGCCCTGGGCAGGAGCGGTCACCACCCTGTGGCTCAGTTTCCTCAACTGTGACCTGGTCACAGAGATGGCGTTGACCTCGTGGGCTGCAGTGGGCTGACAGGATGCTGAGAGACAGGAACTCCAATGCGATCACTCACTCCAGGGGCACAGCCTTCCACCCGGCCCTCCGCAGGACAGAGGAGAGTCGGGGCCTCGAACCACACTGTGGCCGAATGCCGGGGAGGGGTTTCAGCACTCTTTGTGGAGGGACATTGGAGGGGAGGCTTGAGAAGCTGAGGCTGCAGGGATCTGATGTGCTTCAGAGGAGTGGGGCTCTGGAAATGGACTCCCCCCAAGCCCTTGGGAGCTCTGCTGCTTTCTCAGCAGACAGAGCCTCGGAAAGCCTGCCATTGCAGCATCCATCAACATCTGCCAAGCACCTCTGTGGGCCAGGCCCTACTCTGGGTGTGGCCACGGAACGTGGACCAAAGAGACTTGAAGATCCCTTGTCAGGCTGGCACTGCAAGGGGTGCTGGGGCCGCGGGGGAGGCTGGGGCCGAGGGGGAGGCTGGCTTTGCTTGCTTGTGGCCCCAGTGAGATTTGGAAAGCTCTGTGCCCTGCAACACCTGCCTGGGCCTTCTCCGGCCCTCAGCTGGGATCCCTGCTGCCCGCTTCACCCTCCCAGCCTCCTCCCTGGGTATAAAATGCAGGTTGCCTGGGATCTTCAGACCCCAAAGCTCTTATTCCTGGCCTTGGTCATGGATGGTGACTGAGTCCAGGATGATGAAGGGGAATAGAGGCCCTGGGACCCAACACATCCCTGCAGCCTCTCCCCCGACCCCTATCCTGTGTGTGGTTGCCATGCTGAGGCCTGTGGCGGGAGAGACGGGAAAGTTACTGGGGTGTACAATCTCGCCTCTGGCCAGGCGTGGACCCCAGCATGGCTTCGCTTCTGCTCGGCCTTCCAGCTATATGACCCATAAAACCTCCTTCGTCTTTGCTGCCAGATCCTTCTGTTGGCTGAGCGGTGACTCCTTTTAGGAGGAATGTCCTGGAACTTTTCATGAGTTAACAACCAAATGAATAACAAGTCAGCATTTATAAAGTGAACATTCTCACTTTAAAAAAATGCTGCCTGGTTTTATTCAACAGAGCATTCGTGAAGTGATTTTCTTCCCCTAGAAAAATGACAATTTATAGCTCCATATAAGTGAAGCACATCAGCTGTGAAAGAAATAAAGAGCCAGATATACCGAATGCTGGGCCATGTTTTGATCATTAGCTGTAAATATGAAGTTTGGGAAACAATTTGTGTGAAGTGAGCCTTTTTTTTATTTGCTGTTCTGTGCAATGGGTGGAGATTTTGGCAGGATGGATAGTGCAATCCAGTTCATTTGTGCTATGCTTCTGATTCTCCAGAAAGTGATGTAAACCCCTGTGAAATAAAACACGCTAGTCTCCAGACCACGGAGAAGAAGCCGATTTTAACTGAATTGCTCAGCAGTCAGGCCTGATGCGTAAGGAGCTGAGAGAATGGGAAAAGATTAAACGGACCTAACTCACCAAAGGAGACACAGAGTTCCCAATTCTGAGATGTTAGAGGCAGAGGCCGTGGCAGGTGGAATTCTGAGATTGCCTTGCCAAGGTCCCTGGTACACATGCCCTGTGTGATCCCCTCCCCTGGAGTGTGGGCAGGACTGTGACTATTATGGGATTTCCTCCTGTGATTAGGCTACATTATTTGACAATGGTAAAGAGAGCTCACAGATGTCATTAAAGTCCCGGATCAGTTGACTGAGTTCATCAAGTGGGAGACTGCCTCGGGTGGGCCTGATCTAACCAGGTGAGCACAGAAAAGGGAGTGGCCGGGAAGGAAGAGCTCTGAAGCGGGGGAGACCGTCCAGCTGGCTGTGAAGAAGGGAGATGCCCTGTGATCGTGGTTGGGGGGCGTGTGGTGGAGGCTGAGCATGACCCCAACCACCAATTACCAAAACCTCACAACCCTGCACGTCTTCTCTCCGGGACCTGGCCAGCCGCATGGAATACCTGCGCCCATCTCCAGCAGCCGGGAGGAAGCTGGAAGCAAGGACGGGCGGGAGCTAGCTGGCCGGACAAGGCCAGGGTAGGCGTCCACAGCAGAGGGAGAAAAAAGACCAAAACCAGTTTCATTAGCAGTACCCATGGCTCTGTCCCCACCAAAGGTGTTCATTTCACAGTATCAACCTTCTGGTGGCTCAAAATACCACTTGCGGTTTTCCTACTTTGCACATATATGCCACAATTGGAAAACATTTTGACCGTTGTTTTTCAGGATTATTGGTTTCCCTTGCAGTCCTGGCCATTTCAGAATCTAAACACACTGATCTGAGGAAGGTGCCACAGGCTCCCAGAGGGGCCGGAAGCTCCGGGACACAGGGCAGGCCAAGAACCCTGAGGCAGTGCCAGAGAAAACATGCTGGGAGGCAACCGCGGTTTTGCTGTGAGGCTCCGACGGCCCAGCCTGGGCTGGTGAAGGAGACAGAAAGGAAGGATGCTTTAAGCTGTTATAAACCAAAGACTCTTCTCAAGGCTTCAGCCTAAAGCAACGTGACCAGAATATTGACCCAGAAAAGGATAAATATACAACTAAAAATTGGAATCTACCAGCCGGGCATGGTGGCTCATGCCTATAATCCCAGATCTTTGGAGGCCAAGGTGGACGGATCACGAGGTCAGAAGTTCGAGACCAGCCTGACCAACATGGTGAAACCCCGTCTCTGTTAAGAGTACAAAAATTAGCCAGGCATGGTGGCATGCACCTGTAATCCCAGCTACTCAGGAGGCTGAGGCAGGAGAATCGCTTGAACCTGGGAGGTGGAGGTTGCTGTGAGCTGAGATTGCGCCACTGCACTCCAGCCTGGATAACAGAGCGAGACTCCGTCTTCAAAAAAAAAAAAAAAAAAATGGAATCTACCACAGTGCAACGACTAGAAAGGAGGCGAGAAATAAGTGAATTAGATTGTAAGTTACAAGTAGTTCTAGGCACGCCAACTTTTGGAGATGCTGTAGAGATTTTCAGTTTTTGCCCACAATGGATGGGGATCCATAAACCCCGATCCAAAACTCTTGGGGCCAGCTGTGGTTTGGAACAGAGAATGTTCAGATTTTAAACAACAGTGCCCATCACAGAACACCCTCAGTGGGGCCTGGGAAGCACCGCTTATCAAACTCACCAAGCTTTCTCCACCGCAGTGAAAGATCTCCCACAAAGCGGGATGAATGAGACCAGAAATGGCTGCAGTTTGGGGCAGGGTGGCTGTTTCCACCTAATGATTTCCTTTAAAAATTGATTTTCTTTAAAAATCGGAATTTTGGGGGGGCTTTTTGGATTCAGTATTGAGGATGAGGAGCTGAAGGTCCAGAACAGAGGATAAGTTGACCTGTGCCTCTCCAAGTTCTGACATTACCAGAGCTAGAGCTGGAATACCCACTCAGCACAGATCGGTGTCTGCAATTCACAAAACAGAGTTACCTGTGGGGGTCTCAGCTGATCACCCCCCAGGTGGAGCAGGGCAGAAACTCTGAACGGGTGTCCGGGGCCGTAGGTTTTCAGCCTCTCACTGTGCCTGCAGCCTCTCCTTGTTCCCCTGCGTGACCTCTGTCACACGCCTCGGCCCACGTGGCTCCCTTTGCTGTGGATGTCTGTCCTGGCCTTGCCCAGCCAGTGAGCTCCCCGAGTCCTTCAGAGGAGCAGCTCCTCCCTGCTGCTCAGGATGTCAGCAGGTGCTGGATGGGGACAGCCAGGTCCTGAAGAGAGAGGGTGGAAGACTGTGAGATCCCCAAGATGGGTCTGGCTGGTGGGTGGAGTGTGAACTCAATCTCCCCTCCTAGGCAGTTCATGTAGGCTTAGGTGGAGGAGTCTGAGCCGCAGGGTGTGGTTGGCTCGTACCTAGGGGTGCCTGCCTTCTCGCCTTTGTTAAGCAACTATACTCTCACTACCATAGCCCTCTGAAAGCCACTGGCCATCTCATCCATTTCTAAAGAGGTATAATTGTGGACAGGAAAGGGGACCGTGAGGCTTATAAGGAAAGGAAACTGCAGATCTGGCTTTGCAATTGGGGCCCACTTTCACTGGCTGCGCCCCTTGGGATAAGCCCAGCCCAATCCTCAATAGCTAGCAGTGACCCATTTGGCCGGCTCCTGGGCAGCTCCCCTACCCTTCCCTTGCTCTGTGCATCTGCAGAGGCCTGGACACCCTGCCAGGGCACACTCCAGGCCCTGTTCAGGCAGACCTGGCCCCACACTGAGTTGGACCTGCTCCCATCCTGCCAAGCCTCCGCTGATGCTATTTGGTATGGAACCAACAGACTGCAGCCCTCAGTTAAAAGTATGAACAAAGAAAGCACCAGACCAAGCACAGCAGCCAGGACTCCAGGGAGCTCCTGCCGAGTTCAATACTGCACTCGGTGGTGAGGGACATGTGAGGCAGGCACGACTGAGTGGCAGCAGGAAGAAACGAGAGCCATCCACTATGAAGCCTGTTCCCGCCCGGAGGGGCTGGCCTCCCACGTGGAAACAGCCAGGCTGACCATGGGTAGAAGAATCAGTGGTGGCTGATTCTTTATGACCACCCTCCAACAGTCCAGTAAGGGAGGGCCTATTATTATTTATTTTACTATTATTTTTAGGGATGAGGTACACTGACTGAAGTACAGTGGCACGATCATAGCTCACTGCAGCCTCAAACTCCTGAGCTCAAGTGATTCTCCTGCCTCAGCCTTTCTAGTAGCTGGGACTACACGCGTGCGCCACCAGAGCCAGCTAATTTATTTATTTTTTTAAGAGATGGGTTCTCACTATGTTGTCCAGGCTGCTCTCAAACTCCTGAGCTCAAATGATCCTCCCACCTCAGCCTCCCGAGTATCTGGGATTGCAGGTGTGAACTACTGTGCCCAACTCCAGGGAAGGAATACTATTTTGCCCATTTTCCAGATGAACAAACAAGGTCATAGAATTTAAGTTACTTGTCCAAGGTCAGTTACTAAGTAGCAGAGATGGGATTTGAAATCAGTTTTGCCAGGCAGTAAAGCCTACTGATTTCCAAGCTGCTCCTGACCAGTGACCCATTGTGTTCAGATGGGGACGGACGTGCACACACACACACACACACACACACACAC
>PVKP010015797.1:0-49478 GCA_004027715.1 Plecturocebus donacophilus | reverse complement strand
TTAGCATTTCATTAAATCTTCTTTCAAAGTTCTAGTTTCTTTGCATTGGGTTAGAACATGTTCTTTTAGCTCACAGAAGTTTCTTATTATCCATCTTCTGAAGCCTGATTCTGTGAGTTCCTCACACTCATCCTCCGTCAGGCCTTGTTCTCTTGCTGATGAGGAGCTGCGATCCCCTGTAGGAGGAGAGGCATTCTGATTTCGGGTGTGCTCAGCCTTTTTGCACTGGTTTCTTCCCATTTTTGTGGATTTATCCACCTGTGGTCTTTGTAATTGCTGACTTTCAGATTGGGTCTCTGAGTGGACGTTCGGCTTGTTGGTTATGATGTTTTTTCTGTTTCTTAGTTTTCCTTCGGCGGGTGCCCCTTCCCCACAGAGCTGGGCCCTCCCGGGTTCAGCTGTACTTGCTGTGCTTCCCGGGTTCAGGTGAAAGGATCAATGCAACAAGAAGAGCTAACAAAACTAAATATATATGCACCCATTACAGGAGCACCCAGATACATAGGGCAAGTTCTTAATGACTTACAAAGAGACTTAGTCTGGGTTCTCGAGAGGCCGGCACGTCTGCCGGGGACTCTTGGCCAGCAAGAGGGTCCCAACCTGAATAGGGGAGTGCGCGGAAGAAAAGGTAGACAGAAAGCGGGGTCTGGAGGGCTGAATAAGCAATGCTTAAACAGCAATGCTTAAACAGCAACTTTATTGTGCACACAGTTAGTATATATATGTTTGTCCTACATCATTAACAGGAACAGATACCATTATCTCATACATGAAAGCAGCACATAAGAACAATAGTAAAATCAGATACATAATTGGGTACAATCACGTCACACAGGTGGTGGGGCAACCTATAGTTAAAAATTACTGACGTATGCAAGGCACCAGAGAGGCAGAAACCCATTATATTTGCGCAGTCACAAGAACAAGCACAGGACCCAATAGTGGGTAAACAAAGTCATAAATCAGTTACAGAAACTGGACACATTGTCCTGTCAGACCACATGCAGGCCACATCACAGTCTCACAAAGTTCTTTTTATAATTCCTTTACCTGCAGTTCCTACTTTCCCATAGCTCGACTGCCTCCAACGGGAAACTGTGTCCGGGCTCAAGCTCACCATATGGTGAGGCCCAATTCCGAGGGGTCTCACATGGGAACGAACCCCACAACTTAGACTCCCACACAATAATAATGGGAGACTTGAACATTACACTGTCAATATTAGACAGATCAACGAGATAGAAAATTAACAACGATATCCAGGACTTGAACTCAGACCTGCAACCACTAGACTTAACAAATATTTACAGAACTCTCCTCCCCAAATCCACAAAACATCATTTTTCTCAGTATCACATTATACCTATTTTAAAAGTGACCATATAATTGGAAGTAAATCATTCCTCAGCAATTGCATAGCATTTCACAGGTTTAAATAAAATATTGGTTGGCTGCTTGTTTGTTATTTTCATCCCTTATTCCTTCCTGTCTCCATTGTTAAGCACAATTATTGGCATAAAAGAGGTTTTTAATACCCATTTTAAGACTGCATTCTAGCCTGGCAATAAAACAAGAATCCCATTCTCTCTCTTTCTCTCTCTCTTTCATTCTTTTTTTTTTCTTTCTTTTGCTGTTTATTTCTTTCTTTCTCCTTTTCTCTCTTTTTCTAAAAAAATAAAATAAAAAAATAAAAAATAATAAAATAAAAAGAAGGAAACCATGGGGAGATTTTCTTCTGAGTTGTAGAAAACAAGAATATTCCAAAACCCTATGACTCAGGTGAAAGAGAGGAGAAGATATAGTTCACAAGCCATTTTCCCCTAAGCTATTAACTAAAAGTGTCCCAAGAAACTTCACGTTTGTCAAAGAAGGAATTTAAGTCCAATGTTCATATTCTCAGATCTTTCTACTAGTTTCTACTAAAAATATACAATCTCAAGAGTTAAAAATGGAGGGAAAGTAAAGAAACCAAAAATGTTGTTTAGTTGTAGATATGTACAGTTGTTACTCAGTATTCCTGGGGGTTTGTTCCAGGGTTCCTCAAGGATACCAAAATCCATGAATGCTCAAGTCTACTATATAAAATGGTATAGTATTTGCATATAACCTATGCACATCCTTCTGTATACTTTAAATCATCTGTAGATTACTTATAATACCTAATGCATTGTAAATGCTATATAAATAGTTGTTATACTGCATTGTTTAGGGGATAATGACAATAAAAAAAGTCTGTATATGTTGAGTACAGACATTTACTTTCTTGAATATTTTCCATCCTCAGTTGGTTGAATCCACAGGTGCAGAACCCACATATATGGTGGGCCACTTGTATTTTATTTTGCCTTTAGAAATTGTATTTTAAAATGACCATGGCATGAAACCTACCTAATTATATCGGATGGAAGTGTATATTTGAGATGATTGGTAATAGGATGTGTAACAGCAATTTTTTAATTACTAAAAAGTTTCAGTTCAGAATGGTAACAGTCACACTGCACCCGGCCACTTTGAGTAAATTTTATTTAACAATACTCCATATACCCAGGAGTATTTTTCAAACCTCATTTTCAATGCACTGTTTTAGGTGTATTCATAAATTTCAACACAGCATATTTTCATTTTCATTCAGTTAAAAATATATGTTTAGCCAGGTGGGGTGGCTCGCGCCTGCAATCCCAGCACTTTGGGAGGCTGATGGGGGCAGGTCAGTGGAGTTCTGTAGTTCGAGACCAGCCTAGCTGATGGAAAAAGCAGCAAAGGAGAAAGGACTTTCAGAGTACCTACCTAAATTGATTATGAGTAATACATAAACAAGGAACAACAAATTGTGGAAGGCCGCAGGAGGCCTCTGAGGAGGAAGGCCTCTCTGTGCCTCATGTTCTAGTGCAGGGTAACCCAGGCTCTGTTACCATAAACACTGTGCTCAAGGACGTAAAATTCCTTTGTAGCACTATGACGTAGCCAGACTTGTAGGCTCCTTGTAAGGTCTGTATTCCACCAGCTGTACATAGATAATAAGCCAAAGATAACCAAATGTTCTTGTTTTGTGAAACTCCCAAACTGCCACGTAATCAATCCTGTTATCAACACCAGTCCCAGTTCACTGATTCACTCCACCATCATGCCACCCTCACCCTGTAGATCAAAGTGATTGTAATCAATAAATAGTGTGCATGATCAGAGCTCAGGGCCTTCACTCTCTCCTCCAGTAATGAGTGATAGCCCCCTGGTCCTACTTTCTCTCTTAATCTTTTTCTCATTCCTTTGTGGCCACCAGACTCGGGGTATTCACAGGTGATGTAGGGCTGGTTCCCTACACCCAGCCAACATGATCAAACACCGTCTCGACTACAAATACAAAAATTAGCCAGGCATAGTGGCACAGGCCTGTAGTCTCAGATACTCAGGAGGCTGAGGCAGGAGAATTGCTTGAACCCAGAAAGCAGAGGTTTCAGTGAGCTGAGAGTATGCCACTGCACTCCAGCCTGGGTGACAAAATATATATAATTTAATATGTATAAATATATCCTTAATATATCTTTAATTATATATATAATTTAATTTCCCTTGAGACTTCTACTTTGGTGGTTGGGTTATTGTAGAAAGCAGAATAATGCCCTCTCCCTCCCCCAGCCACAAGATGTCTACATCCCAATTCCTGGAACCTGTGAATATGTTAGGTCATATGGCAAAGAGGGGAATTATGATTGCAGATAGAATTGAAATTACTCATCATCTGACCCTAAAACAGTGAGATTATCTTGGATTATCCAGGTATTTCCCGTGCAATTACACAGTACTTAAAAGTGAAAGTGAGTGTCAGAGACGTAATTACCAAAGCAAGATCAGAGTGATGGGATCCACCATTGTGAGCTTTGAAGCCATAGAAAAAGAACCTATGAACTAAGGAATGTGGGTGGCCTCTGGAAGCTGAAAAAGGCAAAGAAAATTACTCTCCCCTATGTCCTCCAGACAGGAATGCAGCCCTTCTTATACCTTAATTTTATTTTATTTATTTATTTTGATACAGTGTCTCGCTCTGTCGCACAGGCTGGAGTGCAGTGGCACGATCTTGGCTCACTGCAACCTCCATCTCCGGGGTTCAAGCAGTTCTCATGCCTCAGCCCCCCAGTAGTTGGGATTACAGGTGTGTGCCAACACACCTGGCTAATTTTTGTATTTTCAATAGAGACAGGGTTTTGCCAAGTTGGCCAGGCTAGTCTCAAACTCCTAACCTCAAGTGATTTGCCCCGCCTCAGCCTCCCAAAGTGCTAGGATTATAGGTGTCAGCCACCATGCCCAGGGCCCTGTACCTATACCTTAATTTTAGCCTAGTGAGAACCATGTTAGACTTCTTACCTACGGAACTGTACGATAACTTTGTATTGTTTTAAGCCACTAAAAGTATGATAATTCTATTGCAGTAGCAATAGAAAACTGATACAGTGATTTTGAAATCTGTCATTTAATTTACAAATATTTGGAGATTTGCCAAAATATCTCTTTCTGTTATTGATTTGTAATTTGATTGTTATGGCTTGAGAACATACTTCATATGATTTTTATTCTTTAATTTGCAGTCTGACCTCTGTATCCACTGGTTCCACATCTGAGGATTCCACCAACCACAAATAAAAAATATTTTAAGAAATAAAAATAGGTCAGGTATGGTGGGTGGCTCAGGCCTATTATCCCAGGACTTTTGGAAGCCAAAGCAGGAGGATTGCTTGAGCCCAGTAGTTCAAGACCAACCTGGGCAATATAGTGAGACCTCATCTCTAAAACAAAAACAAAAACAAAAACAAAAAAATCAGAAACAGAAAAACATCTAGCCAAGCATGGTGGCATGCACCTATAATCCCAGCTACTCAGGAGGCTGAGGTGGGGGTACTGCTTGAGCCTGGGAGGTTGAGGCTGCAATAAGCTGAGATTGTGCCCTGTATTCCAGCCTGGGCAACAGAGTGATACATTGTCTCAAAAAAATTAAAATTAAAATTAAAAATTACAATATAACAATAAAAAGCAATGCAAATAAAAACTAATACAGTAGAAAACCATTTACATAGCATTCACATTGTAGTAGGTATTATGAACTCTCATTTAAAGTATATGGGAGGATGGGCATAGGTTAGACACTAACACTACTCAGATTTTGGTTTTCACTCAGGTTCCTAAAACCAATCCTTTTTGGATACTGACAGATGACTGTAGTTTAAGTGACTCATTGCCAAGATTTTGGTCTATATTTGTGAACATTTTATGTGTATTTGGAAGGAATGTGCTGGACACAGTGGCTCATGCCTGTAATACCAGCACTTTGGGAGGCTGAGGTGGGTAAATCACCTGAGGTTGGGAGTTCCAGACCAGCCTGACAAACATGGAGAAACCCCTCTCTACTAAAAATACAAAATTAGCCAGGTGTGGTGGTGAATGCCTGTAATCCTAGCTAGTTGGGAGGCTGAGGCAGGAGAATCACTTGAACGAAGGCAGAGGTTGCGATGAGCTGAGATTGTGCCATTGCACTCCAGCTTGAGCAGCTTAAAAAGAAAAGAAAGAAAGAAGGAAAGAAAGAAAGAAAAAAGAAAGAAAGAAAGAAAGAAAGAAAGAAAGAAAGAAAGAAAGAAAAGAAAAGAAAAGGAAAGGAAAGGAAAGGAAAGGAAGGAAGGAAGGAATGCGCATTATGCTGTTGCTGAGTGAAGTTTTTAATAAATGTCAGCTAGGTCAAGTTGATTGATAAAGTTGTTCAGATCTTTTCTATTTTTATTGATTTTCTGTCTCCTCAAGTCTCCAATTTCAATTGTGGATTTGTCTTTTTCTCCTTTCAGTTCTATAGGTTTGTTTTTGTTTTTTGTTTGTTTGTTTAAAGACAGGATCTGGCTCTGTCACCCAGACTAGAGTATAGTGGCAGGATCTTGGCTCGCTCCAACAACCTCTGCCTCCGAGGCTCAAGCTATCCTTCCACCGCAGCCTCCCAAGTAGCTGGAACCACAGGCAGGTACTATCATGCCCAGCTAATTTTTGTATTTTTTTATAGAGATGAGAGGGTCTCACTTTGTTGCCCAGGCTGGTCTTGAACTCCTGAGCTCAAGTGATCCACCTGCCTTGGCTTCCCAAAGTGCTGGTATTACAGGTGTGAGCCACCATGACTGCCCAAAAGTTCTGTTAGTTTTTGTTTCATGTATTTAAAACTCTATTTTTAGGTGCATCCAATTTTCGATTGTTATATCTTCTTGGAGAATTAATCCCACTATCATTATGTAATGCACCTATTTATTCTTGATATTATTCCTTGTTTCAAAGTCTACTGTGTTTGACCTTAACATAGATATTGTAACATTCTTTTGATTGTTGTTTGCTTATTATATATTTTTTCTATCCTACTTTTAGTCTATGTCTATGGGTTTCTTATAGAAAACATATAGTTGAATCTTGCCTTTTATTCTGGTCTGGCAATCTCTGTCTTTTAATTGCTATTCCCAGTCCAATTTAAACCCATTAACAGGTACTGTCAGTAGATGACTTTGTCTTCTTGGTTACTAAAAACCAGATGAATAGATATATTCTCCCTCAACTTCCACTCTCCTATTTAATGATAATGGGAATGGTTGTATTTATTCAGAATTTCCTATGTACTAGGCTTCTTTTTACATGTACTAACTATTTAATCCTAATAACAATTTTATGAGCATATCAGTATCATCCCACTTTACAGATTAAGAAAACCAGGTGACAGAGAGGTTTAAGTAACTTGACCAAGATCTCACTAAGAAACATTAGAGCCACCCTCCAAATGCAAGCACTAGAGCCTCAGATATTAATCCTACACTGTATTTCTTCACCACCTCTAATGAGGTTTCTTCCATTTCTTCTTTTTTTTTTTTGACATGGAGTCTGACTCTGTCACCCAGGCTGGAGTGCAGTGGCACAATCTCGGCTCACTGCAAGCTCCACCTCCTGAATTCAGGTGATTCTCCTGCCTCATCATCTGAGTAGCTGGGATTACAGGCATGTGCCATCATGCCTGACTAATTTTTGTATTTTTAGTAGAGACAAGTTTCACCATGTTTGCTAGGCTGGTCTCAAACTCCTGACCTCAAGTGATCCACCGCCTTGCCCTCCCAAAGTGCTGAGATTACAGGAATGAACCACTACACCCAGTCTCCTTTTTGTTTTCATTTTTTTTTTTTTGAGATAGGATTCACTCTGTTGCCCAGGCTGGAGTGCAGTGGCACAATCATAGCTCACTGCAACCTCAACCTCCCAAACTCAAGTGATCCTCCCACCTCAGCCTCCCAAGTAGCTGGGACCACAAGTGCATCCCACCATGCCTGGCTAATTTATTTTTATTTGTTGTAGCGATGGAGTTTCCCTATGTTATCCAGGCTGGTCTATGTTGTCTTGGGCTCAATTGATTCTCCCGGCCTCCCAAAGTTCTCAAATTATGGGTGTGACCTGCTGGCACCAGCCTCTCTCTCTCTCTCTCTCTCTCTCTCTCTCTCTCTCTCCCTCCTTTATTTATTTATTTTTTTTGGAGAGATGGGGTCTGTTTTGTTGCCCAGGCTGGTCTCAAATTCCTGGTCTCAAGCAATCGTCCTGCCTTGTCTTCCCAAAGTGCTGGGATTACAGATGTGAGCTACTGTGTCTGGCTGCAATCTCATTTATAATAGCATCCAAAAAGTAAAATACGTAAGACACATTTAACAAAAGATGAGCAAGATCTTTGTGGAGGTCAAAGCAACTCCATCTTGGATGCTAATCCACTATGTTGACTTCTGATTAACTCTTATTCTGGGAAGACCTCTACGATTTCCAGTTTATCTATTGTTCCTGTATAACAGCACGTACTTACTGTAAATCTTGCCCTTGAGTCAAAACAACCTTGATGTTGAAATGGGAAAGGTTCCCTTGTCCCCCTCACAGTGTGTGCAATGGGGGTGTGGCTCGTTTCCTCAGTGCCCCCCTGCTCAAACCTCTAGGGGAGCATACAGACAGGCAGGCTGCAGGGTTGTAGGGTTCCGACCCCATAGCAGTGTCTAGGGGTGAATGTTTACAGCCAGAGCCCCAGTAGGCATGTGTTACAGGGTGCTCTTTTAGTTTGCTATCTATAAGAGGCTTGTGTTAACCAGCTCAATTAGACCCTCTGCCTTGTCGAAAGGACAGAGGACTCGTGTATCCCGGGTTCTTGCCTTGGTGCACTGGAATAATAGGATCACACGTGGACTTGGAGAATGAGTGAAAAGATTTATTGAGTGGAAGTAGCTATCTGCCGATGGGGAGCAAGAAAGGAGATGGTTTTCCCTTGGAGTTGGACCACGGGCGGCCCGGCTGTCCTCTGCCAGTGCCAGGCCATTGGTCAATGGCCTGCTGGCATGCCAGCCCTCCTCCAGCTGCTTATGTCTTCTTCCACTGGTCTGCTCCTCTCCACGTCCAGCAGCTGTGTGTGTGCCTGGTAGGGTCTCAGGTTTTCATAGGCACAGGATGAGGGCATGTTGGGCCGGGGTGGTCTCGGGAAATGCAACATTTGGGCTCCAAGGCAGGAGTACCTGTCCTCAGCTAGATCCGTGGGGGTAGTGCCCCAGCCAGGGACCATGACCTACTCTACCCAGCACTTCCCTTCCTCCCTTCCGCATTCCATCATTCAAAGAGACCAAGCTCTTCCTTTCCCAGCACTTCCATATCTATGTTATCATACTTTGATTGTCTCACACATGCTTCTGAGTCACCCTTTTCCTGTGGTATGTAAGTCCTGGGTCTTGCAAGTAACAGTGTGAGATACTATCTTGTTGTCTCCCTACTGCCCAAGACATGGGCATGGCTTCTGTTCGTAAGTCTCTATTAAATGTTTCTTTCTGAGAAACTGGATATATCAGCCTCTTTCTTTGGCCTCTTAGCTTCCTCTGACTTTGGGGGTAGGTTTGCCTAGACTGTTCACCTCAGAACAACCTGTTCACTGAAATCTACTAGGTATTTCTGAGAGACCACAAAAACGTAAACAGTGAGACATACAATGTTTATGGATCAAAAGACTAAATATTGTTAAGATATCAATTATTTGAAAATTGCTACATAGATAAAACACAATCTCAGTTAAAATTCCAGCAGAATTTGAAAACTGTATATAGCATATTTTAGAAATTGACTGGTTGATTTGGAATTTTGGCCATTAAGGGGATTTTTTTTAATTTTTGTTTTTGTTTCTCTCTCTCTCTCTCTCTCTCTCTCATTTGAGACAGAATCTCATTCTGTCGTCCAGACTGGAGTGCAGTGGCGTGATCACAGCTCACCACAGTCTCAACCTCCTGAGCACAAGCAATCTTCCCATGTCAGCCTCCCTAGTAGCTGGGACTACAGGCTGCGCCAGCATGCCCAGCTAATTTTATATATATATATTTTTAGAGACAGGGTCTGTTGCCCAGGCTGGTCTCAAACTCCTTGGCCTCCCAAAGTGCTGCAATTACAGGTGTGAGCCACCACACTCGGCCTATTTTTGTTTTTTTAAATTCAAATATGTTTACCATTTCTTGTATGGTTTCAGACTTTTCATCCGTAGTTTATAAAGTCTCTCCCCTCTTACATTGTAAATATGGTATTTTATTTTCTTGAAGTATCTAGAAAAAAATAGTTCAATCATATTCTATCTACAATTTATATTTGAATATGGTAAATAACTGGTTTAAATTTATTTTCTTCCAGATGGGCAAACAGTTGTGCCACACCATTTAAAAACAAATCCATCCTCTCTCCAGTTAAACTATCATCTTTTTTATGTATTATTATTATTTTTTTGAGACAGAGTCTCTCTCCATCACCCAGGCTGGAGTGCAGCAGCACTATCTCAGCTCACTGCAACCTCCACCTCCCAGGTTCAAGTGATTCTTCTGCCTCAGCCTCCCAAGTAGCTGGGATTATGGGTGCATACCACCACACCTGGCTAATTTTTTTATTTTTAGTAGAGACAGGGTTTTGTCATGTTGGCCAGGTTTGTCTTGAACTGCTGACCTCAAGTGATCTGCCTTTCAAACAGTTGGGATTACAGGCATCAGCCACCGTGCCCAGCCTTTTTTACACATTAAATTCATATATAGAGGGGGGCATTCTCTGTCTAGGTTATTGACTTCTTTGTGTTTTTCCTACTGTAATATCATATTGATTTGAAGCATGCGTCAAATGTTTAAAATCTAATAAGGCAAATCTCACTTCATTGTTTTTTTTTTTCTTTTCTTTTTTGAGATGGAATCTCACTCTGTCCCCAGACTGGAGCGCAGTGACGCAATCTCGGCTCTGCAACCTCCGCCTCCTGGATTCTAGCTATGCTCCTGCCTCAGCCTCCCAAGTAGCTGGGACTACAGGCACCCGCCACCACACCCGGCTAACTTTTTGTACTTTTAGTGGAGATGGGGTTTCACCATGTTCGCCAGGATGGTCTCTGTCTTCTGACCTCATGATCCACCCTCCTCAGCCTCCTAAAGTGCTGGGATTACAGGCGTGAGCCACCACGCCGGGCCCTCACTGTTCTTATTTCTCATATTTTTTTGGCTATTCTGTAGCATTTAGCCTTTCATGTAAATGTTACAATTATTTTTATCCTTTTCTAAAATAAACGCAACTGAATGACATCTATTAATATGTTATTTTTGAAAAGACTGCCATTTTTATTCTGTTAAGTTTTCCCATCCAAACATATAACGTAACTTCCCATTTCTCAGGTCTAATGTTCTTAAATTGTGGCAGTCAATAAAATTTTATTTTTCTTTTCATAGGTTTTTTTATTTTTCAGTTTGTTCCGAAGCACTTTATATAGTTTTTCCATTATTATTAGTGGAATATTTTTCTCATTTTTTATTTCTAGGTGCTTATTGCCAGAAAATTGAAAAACCTATTGAATTTAGTATATTGCTTTGATATATAGCCTCCTTACCAATTTATCTTGTTAACTCTACTAGTATTTTACTGGATCTCTTAGGTTTTCTAGGTATATAATGTCATCAGCAGAAAGAGATCATTTAAACTGTTCTTTTAAAAGTTTTGTGCCGTTATTTCATTTTCTCATCTTATTATATCGATGAAAACTTCTAAGACAGTGTTAAATAAAGATAGTGCTAACGTGATGCTATACCTAGTTTCTAATTTGAATGTAAATTGCTTACTTAGCCTGCCATTTAAAAAACTATTTGCAACAGCATTTTTGCTAAGTGGTCTTTGTTATATTTAGATAATTTCCTTCTATTTTTGTTCACTTAGAATTTTTGTTAGAATAGTGACATAGTTCGAATATGTGTCCCCACCAAATCTCATGCTGAATTAATATCCCATGTTGGAGGTGGGGCCTGGGAGGAAATATTTGGGTCATGGAGATGGATCCCTCATGGCTTGATGCTGTCCTCAGGGATAGTGAGTTCTTGGGAGATTGGGTTGTTTGAGTGTGTGGCACCTCCCACTCACTCCCTCTCTTGTTCCTGTTTTCACCATGTGACGTGCAAGCTCCCGCTTTGCCATCCGCCATGAGTCAAGGCTTCCTGGAGCCTCCCGGAAACAGATGTCTGCACTATGTGTCCTGAACAGTCTGCAGAACTGTGAGCCAATTAAATCTCCTTTCTTATAAATTTCCCATCTCAGGTATTTCTTTATAGCAATGCAAGAATGGTTTAATACAGATGGCTAGTAATTTAGTCAAATAAATATTTTGGCATTTGTTGATGTCAACATATATTTTTCTCTCTTTTAATTGTTATAGTAACATATTATGTTGGTAGATTTCCTGATGTTCAAACACTATTGCATTCCTGAAACAAATCTTGCTTGTATACCAGACTAATTTGAGCCTAGGAGTTTGAGACCATTATGGGTAATATAGGGAGACCATGTCTCTACAAAAAAAATTAAAAATTAGCTAGGGGTAGTGGTGTGCACCTGTAGTCTCAAATACTCAGGAGGCTGAGGTGGGAGGATGCTTGAGCCTGGGAGGTCAAGGCTGCAGTAAGCTGTGACCATGTCACTGCACTCTAGCCTGGGTGATAGTGAGACTCTGTCTCCAAAATAATAATTTAGCCAGGCATGGTGGCATACACCTGTAGTCCCAGCTACCTGGGAGGCTGAGGTGGGAGGATCACCTGAGCCCTGGCTTATAGATGGCCATCTTCTCACTGTATCCTCACATAGTAGAGAGAGACAGCTCTGATGTCTCTTCTTTTCATAAGTCACCAGCCCTATTGGATTAGGTCTCTGCCCTTATGACCTCATTTAACCTGTCTTAGCTCCTTCTACTTCCTGTCTCCAAATATAGTCATGTTAGGGGTTAGGCCTTCAACATACAGATTTTGGGGAAATGAAAAAGCTCATAGTATTCCACCCCTCACCCCCAACATTCATACTCTTATTACATGCAGACTATGTATATTCCGTTCCAATAGCTACAAAGGTCTTAACTCATTCCAGCATGATTTCCAGAGTCTAAAGTTCAGTCTCATCTAAACATCATCTAAATTAGATATAGGTGAGACTTGCAGTATGATTCATTCTGAGGCAAAATTCCTCTCCCACTATAAACTTGTGAAACCAGACATGTTTTCAAAATGCAATGATAGACCGGGCATAGGATAGACATTCCCATTCCAAAAGAGAGAAACTGGAAAGTGAGAATGGTAATAGGTCTCAAACAATTCCAAAAACTAGCAAGGCAAACTCCATTAGACCTTAAGGCTAAAGAATTATCCTCTATGGCTGGGCGTGGTGGCTCACGCCTGTAATCCAAGCACTTTGGAGGCCAAGGCAGGCGGATCACCTGAGGTTGGGAGTTCAAGACCAGCCTGACCAACACGGTGAAACCCTGCCTTAAAAAATAAATAAAAAAGGAATTATCCTCTAAATAAAATGTGGTACACATATACCATGTAAAACTATGCAAGCATGCAACCATAAAAAAGAATGAAATTATGTCATTTGCAGCAACATGGATACAGCTGGAGGCCATTTTTTTCTCAGCTAATTAATGCAGAAACAGAAAAACAAATGTTGCATGTTATCACTTATAAATGGGAGCTAAATATTGAGTACTCATGGGCATAAAGATGGTAACAATACACACGAAAAATTAGACAAGGGAGGGTAGGAGGGGACAAGGGTTGAAAAACTAACTATTGGTTACTATGCTTACTACCTCAGTGATAGAATCAATCATATCCCAAAACTGAGCATCATGCACTATATACATGTAACCTGCACATGTACCCCCTGAATCTAAAATAAAAGTTGAAATTAAAAGAAAAAAAGAATAACCCTCTTTTGTTTGATGCTCCATCTTCCAGACCCACTGAAGTGATAGTCCCATCTTCTGGACCCATGGGGTGACAGTGTCACCCCCATGGCTCCATGGGGGTGGTCATACCCCTTGGGCTCTTCCAGGGCTCTGCCCCATGGCTTTCTGCCAGGGCCCCATCCATGTGGCTCTCTGTAAGTACCCAACTTTCTGAAACCCAATAGGAAACATCCTTCCCTCCTGGGCCTGTGGTGGGAGTGGCAGCTCTGCTGATCACTGAAATCACCTTTGGGTTATTCTTCCCTTTTCTTAAAGAAGAGCAAGTATTTACAGCTGAATAGCTCTATGATCTTGTCCTGTAGAACTCAAAAATTTGGCAGCCTTTATTTTATCCCATCATTTTATCCCATCTCCATTTTCTTCAGTTCAAACTGGCAGTGTTTCTGTTAACAGAATCCCATAAACTCTTTATCAAGTGATAATCCAGCCATATCTTTGATTTTCCCTTTAGAACAAAGTTTTGTTTTTTGCAATATGGATGGTTGAGAATTTTTCAGATCTTTAAGTTTTTGTTCCTTTTATTTAAAAATTCCTTTTTAAATTAATCTCATTCCTCTTGCATTTTACTATAGAACTCAGGAGGAAATAAGCTGCTCCTTCAACACTTTACTTAGAAAGCTCCTCAGCTAAAGATTCCAGTTTCATTGCTGGCAAGTTTTTCTTCCACAGAACACTTGAACATAGTTTGGCCCAGTTCTTTGCCACTTTAAAACAAGAATTACCTTTCCCCAGTTTCCAATAACATGTTCCTCATTTTCATCTGCAATCTCACCAGAATGGCCTTTAACATCATGTTTCTGCCAATATTGTGTTCATGATTATTTATATATTCTCTGAGAAGATGGAGGCCTTTTCTCCAGCTTTCCTCTTTTCTTCCCTGGAAGAGAATCTCCTTTGATGCTCATATTTCCATTGTGAAGCAGGTTTACTAATAACCAGTTCAAAGGGGGATTACTACTGCAGAAAAGACAACAAAGATCATTACTATGGCAGCCACTAGGAATAAGATTCTAAACAATTCCACCCACTGCATCCCAGGCTGCAGTGTTACCAACTGCCTGAGGCCAGTGAGACAGAACATACTAACATGTAACAAGTTACATGAAGCAGATTTACTACTTACAGATTGGCAGAGGAAGACAAAAGAAGCCTAGAATCTATTGTGTTAGGATTGCCAGCACAGCTGACCACTGGCAGGACAAGGGAGTCACTCTGGTAAATGAGAGAGTAAGGTCCAGGATGGCAAATTCAATACTACATCATAGTATTCACAGCTTGGGAAAATCTCACAAAGGTCTCATGCTTCCAGGACTCTGCTTCCATGATCCTATAGAAAGAACAAGTTGACAGGTTAGTTCCCCTCTCTCCTTCCCTCAACCCCAGATGTTCTCTGCCTATCAGAGAGGGGTTGCACTTAGTTGGTGTAATGACTTTGTCTGTCCCTGTCCTGAGCCTACTACCTCTGCAGGCACTCATTGATTGACCTTGTTGTTTGACCCAGATCTTTTGGCCTCAGCCATCTAGTCCAGGAAAGGTAGTCACATTCTGTATAAACTTGACATTCTGATGTCATCCACCCCTGTGGGCTCCCATAGAAGAGAGAATCTCAGGGAAAGCTTATACTTCCAGATTAGAGTTAGGGAACGCTGTCTGGAATACTATTGTATGAACCATAAACCACCCCAAGATGTGCACTCTAAATGGAAAAAGGAAAATGAATGATCAGGAACATTAAGATTGGAATTTCATAGGTGCAGCCTAATTGGGCAGCTACCTGGTTCACCTCTACCCCAACCAAACTCCATGTTTGCCAACATATGCTGCATTGCTGTATTTCTCTTGTGATACAGTGCAGAGTTTAGTGTCCATACTACCCTAGTCAAATGGAAGTACCAACCCACTACAAGACCTCCTTAATGCTCTTTCTTCAGTTGCTCTGTGAGTCAGCTTTGTCATTGTTTAATAGCTCCATTCATCTGCAGATGACGGTGTGCATGTAAAGTCCATCATATCCCACTAGAGTATATTCATTGTCATGTTGCTAGGGGAGTGAAGGATGTTCTTTGATCAGAAAGAAGTCCCACAGGGTATCCAAAAACATGGCATAGATTATTTGCAAGGGCAGCTATGGTAGCCCCAGTATCTATTCAAGTGGCATACCTGACTAATGATGTTTTGAATTATGATTTTTCAACTTTACAATGGTGCAAAAGAATACACATTCAGTAGAAACTGTACTTTGAGAATTCATACAACCATTTTGTTTTTCATTTTCAGTACAGTACTCAATATATTTCACAAAATATTCAACATCTTATTATAAAACAGGCTTTATGTTAGATGATTTTGCCCACTGCAGGCTAATGCAAGTGCTCTGAGCACATTTAAGGTAGGCCAAACTAAGCTATAATATTCCATATGTTAGGTGTGTTAGATACATTTTCAACTTAAGATCTTTTCAACTTATAATGGGTTTATTGGGCCATAACCCCATTGTAAGTGGAGGAGCATCTGTATATTTGTCCCTTCCAGGTAGAAGGCTGTTGCCGTAGTTCTTGTCCCCACACAGTGTGTTCTTTAACAGTCCAGTCATTCAATTGCCATTCTCCTGACCAGATGGCTAGGCTGTTAGCAACAGCATGAATAAGTGAAAATGTAGCAAGATATGATTGTAGGGGTGGCTTGCATGGCCATCACCACTGCACCTAGTTTAGACTGTTGGCAGAATGTTCATGTTTAATCTCAGTCATAAGATGGTCATACATTGGTGAGATGGTAGCCCCAGCCCAGTGGACCCTTGTTGTTTTGTAGAGTCATCAGTAAACCATGTCATACTGTCAGTAGGCACTCTCTGAATCTTGTGCTTCAAGTGGCCACAGGAAGAGTTCAACATTCCTTAATCCTCTCTGGTAAGCTAGCCATTTGTTCACAGAGCCTACTGGTCCCTTGGGGTTCCAATTGGGCCCAATCTTGACTGTGCCATTTCCATTTGATAATTGAGCTTTGTTGAGCCTATCCAATTTTATTTTGGGGGTTTACAAGCACCCTAGTAAGAATGGGAAGTTCAGGTTGCATTGTCACACGTGGCACCCTTGCCATAAGTTGTTCAGTCTCCACCAGTGTCCAATAACAAACAAGACATTGCCTTTCAAAAGATGCATATCTGGTGGCTGTCTCAGGTAACTTACATGTTCAAATCTCAGAGGCCTCAGTGGCAGTTTTCTGTTGCCACAGACTCTAATCAGCATGCATGGAGGTTGTGAACATCTGTAATTTCATTAGGTTGGCAGGCTCTAAAATTTTTCAAGGTAGTGCCTGAGCCATGGCTTCTTAAATGACTTCCAGGGTCTTCTGCTGCAAAGGGCCCCATTCAAAGTTAAGTTTGATAGTCACTTTGACTAAGGGAACCCAAAGAACACCCAAGTAGGGTACATGCTGTGTCTAGTGGCCAAAGAGGCCAACCAGCCATTGAGCCTCCTTTTTATGAGTGAGCACTGCCAAGGTTAAGCATTTTTGCCTGACTGTATCTGGGATACTCTTTTTTTTTTTTTTTTTTTTGTCTTCCTGCCCAAGTGGCCTTGGCATTCTGCATATGACAGTCCATTGTTAATCTTCATACCTGGAAGGTTTTTTTGACCAGCCAAACTGGGCTGTTACATCGTAACAGGATGGGTTGTAACACTTTTGTCCATACTAAATTTTGAATTAACTCAATAATATCCTGTTCTCCTCTTAGTATACAGTACTGCTTTTGTTGAATAACCCATTGGAGCTTAAGTCACTTGAGTGGCAGGCAGGAGTGGATATGCCCCACTGCTAAGGCTTGAATTCTTAGCTGTCAGGAGGCATACCCCCTTAGGTGGTAGTGATGCTCTGTGTCACAAGCAGCCAAAATGTCAATGCCCATAATGTACTCAGTCGGTGTAACGATGGCCGCTAGCACCTGAAACAGCCCAAAGTGCCCCGGCTATAAGGAGATAAACTCTACCAGCAGATAAGCACCATAGATTACCACATTCTCCCAAAACTTCCTGATATAATGTTTATTTTTTCCCCTTTTATCTTGAAAAAAATATAGGGCCATTAGCCTCCAATAGGAACCTGGAGACCTGGTTCCCATCCCTACTTGTGCCATTTTTTTTAGGAGAGCAAAATATTCTGTTCTCCTTGATCAACTATCTAAGATAGCCAAGATAATATATCCTTTCTTGTTTTTTTCCCTTATCTGTCCCTGAGATCATAAGTTTCCCTTCCTGTGAAGGTCCACATTGTACTGGTTGGTTCCATCTTAGATTACTCAGGGACCATCTGAGGACTTCTTTCTTGTTCCCTGTGCCTCAGGGTCCATCTGAGTACCCAGTTCCTGAGCTGTCCAGGTCCAGGAATGAGTGATTACATAAATGCCCAGCAACCAGGGGACTGAGCACATGCTTCCCTGTTTCCACATTTCTTCCTGTTGCTTCAGTCCATGTAGCCAGCTCCCTCACATCTGTGAGGCAAGATGCAGGGATTATGTAACCTATATTCCACTTGTCATTCTTCCTTCCCCATAAATCAATCAGTTGTATGTTTAAACCCTGTATCCCTAGGCTGACATCTCCATCTGGGGTTGAGTACTAGAGCATATCACTCCTCCTACTTCTCCAATAAAGTCATGGTTCTGTCAGACTGGACTCTGCTCACTGCACCAATTTTGTCAAGCAGTCTTACTAATAACCCATCTCAAGGGAGGACTCCCACTACGGGGAGGACAGCAAAGATCCTCCCTTATGCCAACCACCAGGAATAGGAATCTGAATACTTCTACTCATTGCATACTGGGCTTCAGGATTACCTGAGTCTATGAGACAAAACGTACTAACATGCAACAGGTATATGAAACAGATTAATTACTTACAGATAGGCAGCAAGGGACAAAAGTAGCCAAGGAACCATCATGAGCTTGTCCCCCAAGACTCAAAAAAAATCTGTCTGGGATGGATTGAGTCTCAATGGCATGTGCCCCACTTGCACCACAGCTGAGGGACACATAAATATAGCCAACTTTGGATCATATACTTTCAGAGAAAAATAAATCACTGGGCAAAGCTTTAAAGGATACCCTGATTACAGAGAAGGGAACAAACCTCAAGCTGTCCTGGTCAGTCTCTCCCTAATTCAAGATGTTACAATTCCTAAGAGGGATAGAAACAAGGCCTGGGTTGTGTGGGGAAGGTCCTCCCTATCTCAGGATATTGCATTCCCATCACATTCTACCATTATTCTGAGAACTATGGGTAAGAAGAAGAGAGGGGAGAAACTGGGTCGCCATGGCTATCTAGGAACCGCTGAACGTCTACCAACAGTCTCTTCTAGACAATCCAGGCCTTCTCTCATGGATCTCAAAGTTTCTCCAGCTTCTATCCATTACCCACTTTCAAAGCTACTTCCACATTTTTAGATATTTGTACATCAGCACCCCACTTCTGTGATCAAAATCTTAGTCTGCTTGGGCCATCATAACAAAACACTGCAGACTGGGTGGCTTGAACAATAAAAAATTATTTCTCAGAGTTCTGGAGACTGGAAAGTCCTAGATCAAAGTGCCAGTTGGTTCAATTCCTGGTGAGAACTCTTTTGTAGATGACTGTCTTCTCACTGTGTCCTCAGAGAAAGCAAGAGAGAAAGAGAGCTCTGGTGACTCTTCCTTTTCTTATGAGGCATCAACCCTATGAGATTAGGGCCCCACTCTTAATGACCTCCCTATAGGCCCTATCTCCAAATATTGGGGTTTAGGGTTTCAATATATGAATTTTTGGGGGACAAAATTTCATTCATAGCACTATCTCTTTTGTAAAGATGGCAATTTTATACAGAGTACCAATTTTTGGTAACATATTTTACTAAAAAATTATTCATTTGCTTAAGACTTTCAAATTTGTTGCTGTAAAATTGCTGGTAGTAAGACTTCAAAAGGTTCATGGAAAACGCATATTATGAAAAAACCTATGCACAGATTTCAAAATTTGTTTGCACCAAAGCAAACAAATTGTACTAACTTGTTATAACATGTCTGAACAGGATCTAATTTGGGGCACTAAGAAAGGTATGACATGTGGTTGAAAAGAGCCCCAGTCAAAGCAACGTGAATTCTGCTAAAATTGAAGCAAGAACAGATATCAAATTTATGGGGAAGCTTGAGTGGAAGAATGGTGAAATCACTGATGCTTTCTAAAAAGTATGTGAGGACAATGCCCCAAAGAAATCGTCAGTTTACAAATGGATAGCTTCTTTTTAGATGGGAAGAGATGATACTGAAGATGAAGTCTTCAGTGGAAGATTATCCAGTTTTTGAGGAGAATACTAATCATGTTTGTACCCTAACTGAAGAGGACTGATGATTAACAGCACAAACAATAGCCAACACCACAGACATCTCAACTGGTTCAGCTTACATAATTCTGACTGAAAAATTGAGCAAACTGTCCATTTCATGGGTGTTAAAACTGTTGCACCAGATCAGTTGCAAAAAAGAGCAGAGCTTTCAATGAAAAGTTTAAATAAGTGGGACCAAGATTCTGACATACTACTTCAAGGAATTTTAACTAGAGATGAAATATGGCTCTACCAGTACACTCCTGAAGACAAAGCACAATCAAAGCAATGACTGCTAAGAGATGGAAGTGGTCTAGTCAAAGCAAAAGTGGACTGGTCAAAAGCAAAGGCATGGCATCAGTTTTTTTGGATACTCAAGGAATTTTACATGTTGGCTTTTTGAAGTGCTAAAGAACAATTACATATGCTTATAATGACAGTTATAAAAGTTAGCTTTTTTAACTTTGTGAAAGTTAGCCAAAGTTTTAGCAGAAAAAACATCTGGAAAAGCTTTACCAAAGTCCTTCTGTACCACAATAATGCTCCTGCTTATTCCTTTCATCAAACAAGGGCAATTTTGTGAAAGTTTTGATGGGAAATCATTAGGCATCCACCTCACATTCCTGATGTGGCTCTTTCTTACTTATTTTTGTATCCTTATCTTAAAAAGTCTGTAAAGGGCACCCGTTTTCCTTAAGTAAATGATGTAAAAAAGACTGCAGCAACATGGTTAAATTCCCAGGACCCTCAGTTCTTTAGGGATCGACTAAATGTCTGGTATTATTGCTTACAAAACTGTTTTGGACTTGATGGAGCACACTTTGAGAAATGAAACTTTTAATTTTTATTTTTATTTTTTTTCTTTTTACAGAGACAAGGTTTCTCTTTGTTGCCCAAGCTGATCTCAAACTCCTGGCCTCAAGTGATCCTCCTGCTTATTTTTATCTTTTAATTTATTTTTTTCCATGGACTTTTTGAAGTCCCCTTGTAGTCTCATAATTATTTTCCTCTTTGCTGAATATGCAGTATGTCTTTTTTTCATGCCTAATTGTGTCTATTTTTGCTGTATCCATTTTACTCTATCAGACTCATGAGGAATTTTCTAATTTATTTGTTTTTAAAGAACCAGCTTATTTAATTATGCACACTTTCTATTTTTTGTTTGTTCTCTGTTTCACTGATTTGGGCCAGTAGATCATTTTTTTTTTAAATCCATGTGTCTCAGTATATTTTGTTAATTTTTAATTTTTAAGATGAAAAATTAGTTCCTTGTTTTTCTTATTTAATAATAAATTCATTTAGTGGCAAACATTTCATTCTGGATTCAGCTTTCAAATGACCTATAAGTTTTGGTATGCAGTCTTCTTTCCACTGCTTCCAAAATAGTTTATAACTTACCTTTGGTTTTCCCCTAATTTTTATTGTGTTATGATCTGAGAAGGTAGTCACTAGTATCTCTACTCTTAAACATTTGTTATTTTTTAAAAAATGTTCTTTGTGAGCATATACATGGTATATGTAAATGTTCTAATGACATACAAAAAAAGAATATTGTCTGTTAGAGGAATGTAAGATTCTATAAGATTCTAAATGTAGCTATTGAAGCAAGGTAATTTATTGTGCAGTTCTCCTAGAAGTGATCAATTCTAAGAGAAATATATTTATGCTTTCCACTAAATACCTATCTGTACTATGCATTTCTAATGTTTTTGCTTTACATAATTGACCAGCATGATGTTTGGTGTATAGAATTCAAAAATTATACATTTTTCAGGCCAGGTGTGGTAGCTTATGTCTGTAATGCCAACACGTTAGACGTTAGGAGGCCGAGGCAGGAGGATTGAGGCCAGGAGTTCAAGACCAGCCTGTTCAATATAGCAAGATCCTGTCTCCACCAAAATATATATATATGTATATATATATATACACACACACATAAAATTAGCTGGGCATGGTGTCACATGCCTGTAGTCCTAGCTACTTGGGAGGCTGAAGAGTTCAAGGTTGCAATGAGCTAGGATGATGCCAGTGCACTCTAGCATGGGTGACAGAGTAAGATCCTGTCTCTAATAAAATAAAGAAATAAAATAAACACAATAAAATGAAACCTTTTTCATATATTGTGTCTTTTTTTATTTATTTTTTTTGAGGTAGAGTCTTCCTCTGTCACCCAGGGTGGAGTGCAGTAGCACGATCTCGGCTAACTGCAGTCTCTGCCTCCTGGGTTCAAACAATTCTCTTGCCTCAGCATCCTGAGTAGCTGAGATTAAAAGCACCTGCCACTATGACTGGCTAATTTTTGTATTTTTAGTAGAGATGGGATTTCACCATGTTGGCCAGGCTGGTCTCAAACTCCTGACCTCAAGTGATCTGCCTGCCTTGGTCTCTCAAAGTGCTGGGATTATAGGCATGAGCCACCATGCCTGACCAAATTGTGCCTTTTAAAAATTACATAATATCAATCTTTATCCTGTTCAGTGCTTTTAAGTTTAAATTCCACTTACTCTTATATTATTGGTGCCGTTTCTGCTTTCTTTGTGTTTGCATTTGCTTTAGATACTTTGCCTATTATTTTGCTAACTTTATCATTTTAATCTTTTGAACAGCTTTTATCTTTGCTTTTTTTTTTTTTTTTTTTTTTTTTTGAGACAGAATCTCGCTCTCTTGCCCAGGCTGGAGTGCAATGGCACAATTTCAACTCACTGCAATCTCCACCTCCTGGGTTCAAGTGTTTCTCCTGCCTCAGCCTCCCAAGTATTTGGGATTACAGTTGCCCGCCACCACGCCTGGCAAAATTTTTGTATTTTTTAGTAGAGATGGGGTTTTACCATGTTGGCCAGGCTGTTCCTGAACTCCTGACCTCAGGTGATCCACCCGCCTCAGCCTCCCAAAGTGCTGGAATTACAGGTGTGAGCTGCTGCACCTGGTCTAGGTAGTTCTTTATAACAGTGTGAGAACAGACTAATACACCCAGTATATTCTTATTCATTTACATATAACTATGCACATACATGGCAGGGTGTATTTTTGCTCATTGTTTTCTCTCTCTTATCACTATTTTGAGGTGCTTGTACAGACTGTTGTATTTTCTTTAATGTCTTTCTCAGATGAGTCATATAAGTGATCTGCCCTTTGAATTACTGCACATTCTCAAAGACCATTTTTCTCTTTGACAGAATAATTATATCCGTCAACCCAAAAACCATGAGATCTATAAATCTAGAAAGAACTTTACTTCTGGACTAGGGCTGCAGCCTGTAGGCTAGGAAGCAGAGCCTCCAGCTAAGACCAAAAGCAGGCACTTTGAGGAAGGTAGAGTGGGACAGGAGTTTTATGCTAAATGGATTGGCTAAACACATATTTAACAGGCTAAAGGAGAAACTATAATAAACACTCATGAAGGGAGGTTACAGGCATGCATGGTAAGCAAACATACATGTTACATATGTTCCATGTTCACTTTGGGGTGGAGACTTAATATTAAAATACAGTAAACTTGGGCTCTATACATCAAAATGTGAAACTTAGGCCACAGAGGTGCTGTGTCAGTAGCCCCTATAAACTGGCCAGAAACAGTCCATAGTCAGTGGTTAGTTATCAAGAAGGAAAACTTTGTGAAACTGGTAAGCTGCCATGTTTAAACTGCAAAAGGGAGGGGAGATTGGCCATAGGTCAGGTTGTGGTTGAAGCTGAAGTCAGTGGAAGGGTTTTCCATTCTTTGTTTTCCAGGGCTGCTTTCTGTTTAACTCTTAAGAAAAGATCTGGTACGTTAATGAACAAAAGGGTATACTGAGGTGTGACTGACTTCCTGTCTCATTATGGTCTAGAAATTGAATTTTTAGTTTTTCTGGGGTTTCCTTGGCCAACAGGGGTCCATTCAGTCAGTCAGGGGGCTTAGGATATACTTCACATATCACAGCTAAGTAGAGAATCTTGCCTTTTCTCTAAAGATGATATTCCACTGCTTTCAAGTTTCCAACATTACAAATAAGTACAATGCAAGTCTGATTCTTTTTCTTTTTTGACAACTTTTTCTTTCTAAATGGTAGTAAATAATACTTGCTATTTAAAGTTCAGGAGTTTTACCTGATTGTGTATATATCATTTTTCATCAATTTAGTCTATCTTGGATTTCTGGGAGCTCTTTTAATTCATAAAATTGGGTCTTTAGCCCTCCTGCAATGTTTCTTTTGTGTATCTAGAATGCCTATATTTTATAATATTAGATCTCTTGGCTTTCTCTTCCAGTTGCTTATCTTTTCTCTCCTAATTTCCATTTCACTTTTTTTGTTACTGTATGCCTTGAGAGAGTTCTTCTATTTTACCTTCTAGACCACTACAGTGACCTACTTTTTTCAATTTACCTACCAATATATTTAATTTGAGATGAATACTTTTTGTGTTTCTAGTAATTTTTCTTTGTAACACTTGAATTTTATGTGGTTAAAAAATATATAAATATAAAATTTCTTCTCTTTTGGTGGAGATTATTATTTTATGACTTTTTCCTGTTGGGCTTGGGTCTGGTTTTTGGAGGACCTGAATTACAAGAAGCAGTTCTCTTTCTTTGTGCTGGCAATGTAGAAAGCAGACAGGTTGTCATCTTCATTTTGACTCCATCAATGGAGGTTTGGGAACAATAGATGCAAATGAGAACTTAGGAGCCATACTTCCAGAGTTCAAATGCCAGCTCTTCTGTTTATTAGTGCTAAAGCTTTGGGCAAATTATTCAAATTCTATATCTCAATTTCTTTATCTATCCAATGGGGGAAAATAAGATTAAAACAATTGTATGTAAGAAAATTCTTGAGAGGTTGTCATGACAATTTAAAAAGTCTACCTTTTTGAAGCACTAAGTACAGTTCAGGGCAAACATACTGGCTATTTTTAAAACTTCCTTCTGAAAATGAATGCATACATGGCAGAATACAAATTATTAAAACTGTGAGCATTCTAGCTTCCCTACTAATGGTTCTCAACTTTGGCTGCACATTTGAATCACAGAGAAGCATTTAGAAATCCTCCTACCTTATCTCAGACCAGTTAGATCAAGTTTATAATATTGGGGTTTCAAGGAAGTAGGAATTTTCAAAACTCCCCAGGTGATTCCACTTTGCAGCCAATGTTGAGAACTGTTGCTTTAATACCTGTGCCAAAAAAATAATTATAATTATAATCAATGTTTGCCTATTGATCTACTCTCGTATTAGTCATTGCTGAATTTTCCCAGACAGGTTTTTTGGCTTTGCAGAATGCAGATCTTAAAGATCAAGAGGACTTCAGAATGTGGCTACATCTCAGATTCAAGGAGATTTGTAAAAGCTGTCAGGGTTTCCCATTGCTCTAAGATAGAGTCCTAAATTCTGACAAGGCAAAGCTCATCGGTCTGGTCTCTTTCTGCCTGATGCTCCTACCTCCTTGTCTCACTCCCTCTATGGCTCACTAGGTTCCGGACAAGGGAGCTGCCTTTCTCTTACTTTAACATGCCAAGCTCTTTCCTGCCTCAGGGCTTTTCTGCTGGTTGTGTCCTGTTCTACCCTTGATCTGGCCATTGTCTATTACTGCATAGACACAATCTACTAAAACTCACACAAGGAAAAAGAGATAATCTAAACAGGGCTTTCTATTTTAAAAACTGAATCAATAATTAATAACCTTCCAAACAGAAATGACCAAGCCTAGACAGTTTCATTGGTGAAGTCTACCAAAGATTTAAGGAACAAAAGATACCAGTCCTTTACCAACTGTTACAGAAAACAGAAGCAGAGGGCACACTTTCTAACTCACTACTTTATAAGGCCAGCATTTTCCTAATGCCAAATTACAAAAACAAAACAAAACTGCAGACCCATATCTCTCATGAATGTAGTTTCTGTAGGTCATGAATTCAGGAGCAGCTTAGTTGAGTGGTTCTGGCTTGAAGTTCCTCATGAGGTTGCACTTAACATATTGGCCAGGCTGAAAGTTTGACAGTGACTGGAGATCTATTTTACATGGTGCTGGTTGTTGGCAAGAGGCCTCAGTTTCTCCCCATATGGGCCTCTCTGCTGATTGCTTTAGTGTCCTTATGACCTGGTGACTGGCCTTCCCCAAAATGAGTGATCCCAGGGAAAGCAGGTGGAAGCAACAATGTCTTTTAAGACCTAGCCTCAGCAGTCACACACTATCATTTCATCTATGTCCTATTGGTAACGCAGACCAATATTTAGTCCCCTATTCATCATGGGAGGAGACTAAACAAGGAGCCATCCTGGAGGTTGTTGATGACATTATACAACAGAATATGTTTCAGCAATGGGAAGCCATGAATTATTTATACATGCCACCCTACATAGAAAGCTCTGATACTATAGTCATAAAAGCCAAACACAACAGAGTACATACTAAGTAATTTCATTTGTCTGTTGTTCTAGAATACGTAAAACTATGATCTTGCCTCTGAAAAGAGGAGGGATTAATAGAAAATGATAAAAGGAGATTTCTGGAATGATGGAAACATTTTATGCCTTGACAAGGGAGTGCTTCACATAGGCATATCATTTGTCAAAGTTGCATAGTTAAAAGTATGTATGTATTTCAGTGTAGAAACATTTACCTCAAAAAAACAGGACCATAAAAAAGAATCTAGCAGGAACTGGGAATGAGTGAGGATATAGATAAGAATGGCAGCCTGTCCATAATGGTTGAAGTTGGGTCATGGAATATATCAAGGTTTTTTATATTAATCTGTTTGTATATGTTTAAACATTCCAAAATGAAAAGTAAAAACAAAAACCCAAAACCCAAACTGCTTTGTGTAATATGCCTCTTATTCCTTTGTGTAAGAGTGTATGTTCCTTTTTGTTTTACCATGCTAATTACAAGAGCATTTATATCTTGTGAAGGCTGCATTATTAATTACACACCACCAGGGTCAAGCCACCTTAACAGTCTTAATTGTTATACTTTATAAGGCCAGCATTTCCCTAATGCCAAATTACAAAAAAGAAAAACTGCAGACCCATATCTCTCATGAATGTAGTTTCTGCAGGTCATGAATTCAGGAGCAGCTTAGTTGAGTGGTTCTGGCTTGAAGTCCCTCATGAGGTTGCAATTAATATTTTGGCCAGGCTGAAAGTTTGACAGTGACTGGAGATCTACTTCATATGGTGCTGGTTGTTGGCAAGAGGCCTCAGTTTAAGACCTAGCCTCAGAAGTCACACACCACTTCTGATGGGTGGGTTGTGAAAACATCCTTCAACAGCCCAACTCTCCAAAATGTCGTATTACTTACGTAAAAACTGGTGAAATAGATCCAGCTCTTAGGGAAAGTGGGACAACAACTATGGTACAAAGACGGCTCATAGACCATGTGTCCTCTCAAGTTCTACCAGAGGGAAGCTTAGCAAGCAATACAGCGATCTAGACATTGAGAAGACCTCCTACTTTTTACGATATCTCCCGTTTCTTCTCTTAAGGACTCTAGGGGCATTTGGAGGTTGGGGTGGAGGTGACAATTAAGTGAGAGGAAAGGAATTTGTAAATTGGCACACTGGTTAGTTTACCATTCCTGAATCACTTTAGGATCTAATTCTAAGTGCAGAAGAACATATACATTCCCACAGATGCCAGTGAACTTTCTGCCAGTACAGAACCAAGAACCCTTTAAAAAGAATGTAGAGAACAATGTCGTGATATTAGAAAGCATAGAGTATATCCTGGGACCGGTAATAGTCCAGATGGCCTGAATACATGCGGCATGTGTAGGAGAATAAATCTTGAAAAGGTTAAAGAAGCATAGTGGGCCTTGTGCCTATTAGTATCCTCTGTCTCATTAGGAGAAAAATGACTCCAAAAGTTTAAGAATGAGGTTTGGTTAATATAGCTTGGTGTAAAAAAATTATCCTTCTTACATTTTGCATAATGAATTACATAAACACTTTATTCATATCAGATTGGGATCATCTTTTTTCACAGAATAATAACAATAAATATAAAAGGAACAGAAATACCCTGCAGTTGCATGACATTTTAGTCATGTCGAATAGTATAATAATGGTAAAATGTATTGGCTACTTAATGTCTACTAGAAACTGTACTAGGTACCTTAGGTGACTTAACTTCCTTGAACTTCTCAACTACTTCATAAGGTACTATTAAAAACCTCAATTTATGGGCTGGGTGTGGTAGCTCACGTCTGTAATCCCAGCACTTTAGGAGGCTGAGGTGGATGGGTCACCTAAAGTCAGGAATTCAAGATCAGCCTGACCAACATGGTAAAACTCTGTCTCTACTAAAAATACAAAAATTAGCTGGGCGCGGTGGCGGGTGGTTATAATCCCAGCTACTCGGGAGGCTGAGGCAGGAGAATTGCTTGAACCTGGGAGGCAGAGGTTGCAGTGAGCTGAGATGGCGCCACTGCACTCCAGCCTGGCAACAGAGTGAGAATCCGTCTCCAGAAAACAAACAAACCCCCCAATTTATGGATGAGGAACCTGAGACACAGAAAGATTAAGTAAACAGGGTCACAAAGCTAGAGAGTGGCAGAGCTAGGATTTGAACCTAAGCATTTGAGCTCCAGAACCTGTGCTATATTACTCTGCCACTCAAAGCTGACATGGCGTATTAGTTTTCTGTGGCTGCTGTAACAAATCACCCAAACTTAGTGGCTGAAAACAACACACATTTATTATCTTACAATTTTGTAGGTCAGAAGTCCTAAAATCAAGGTGTCAGCAGCACTGTGATCCTTTCTGGAAGCTATAAGGAAGAACACATTTCTTGGTGTTTTCCAGCCTCTAGAGGCCACCCACGTCCCTTCGTTCATAACCACCTCCCTCCATCTTCAAAACCGGCATCTCTCTGCCTCTTCTTCTATTGTTGCATCACTTTCTTTGACCATAGTTAGGAAGCATTTTCTTTTGTATTTATCTATTTTATTTGAATTGTGGTAAAAAAACATAAAATTTACAATCTGAACCATTATTAAGTGTATCGTTCAATAGTGTTAAGTATATTCACATTGTTGTGAAACAGATTTCTAGAACTTTTTCACCTCACAAATCTGAAACTTTGTACCCATTAAACATCTCTTTTCCCCTTTCCCTTATCTCCTGGTAACTGCCATTCTGCATTCTGTTTCTGTGAACTTTAGGTACTTCATATAAGCAGAATCATATAGCATTTATCTTTTTGTGACTGGTTTATTTCATTAAACATAATGTCCTCAATCAAGTTTCATCCATGTTGTAGAATGTGACAGAATTTCCTTCCTTTTTAAGGCTGAATAATATTTCATTGTATGTATATAATATATTTTGTTTATTCATTCATCCATGGAGGGACATTTGGGTTGCTTCCATCTCTTGACTGTAGTGAATAGCAATGCCACGAGCATGGGATTGAGACCCTGCTCTCTCTTTGGGACCCTGCTTTCAATTCTTTTGGCTATATATCCAGAAGTGGAATCACTGGATCATATGGTAGTTCTATTTCTAATTTTTTGAGGAGCCAGTAAACTGTTTTCTATAGTGGTCATGCTGTTTCACATCCCAACACAGTGCACAAGTTTCATTTCTCCACATACTTGTCCACATTTATTTTATTTTTGATAGTTGTCATCCTAATGAGTGTGGGTGACATCTCTTTGTGGTCTTGATTTGCATTTCCCTAATAATCAGTGATGCTGAGTATTTTTTCATACGCTTATTTATTTGTATATCATCTTTGGGGAAACATCTATTCAAGTTCTGTAACTATATTTTAATTAGATATTTTGATTCTTCAGTTGTTGAGTTGTAGTTCTTTATATTCTAAATATTAGCTCCTTATTAGAGATGATTTGCAATTATTTCCCCACTCTATAGGGTATCTTTCACTCTGATTGTGTTCTTTGATGCACAAAAGTTTTTAAATTTAATGTAGTCTCATTTATCTATTTTTGCTTTTCTGCCTGTGCTTTTTTTGTTATATCCAAAACAACATTGCAAAGTCCAATATCATGAAGCTTTCTCCTACGTTTTCTTCTAGGAGTTCTAAAGTTTTATATCTTATGTTAATCGTTTTTTTTTAGACATGGTCTTGCTCTGTCACCCAGGCTGAAGTGTGGTGGCATGATCTTGGCTCACTGTAACCTCTGTCTCTCGGACTCAAGTGATCGATCCTCCCACCCCAGTCTCCTGAGAAGCTAGGGCCACAGGTGCACACCATCATGCTCAGATAATTTTTTCCACTTTTTGTAGAGACAGGGTTTTGTCATGTTTCCCAGGCTGGTCTCAAACTCCTGGACTCAAGTAATCCACCTTTCTTGGTCTCCCAAAGTGCTGGGATTACAGGAGTGAGCCACTGCACCCAGCCAAGATCTTAGTGAATGTCTTTAACCCACTTTGAGTTAATTTTTGTAGAGTGCAAGGTAAGGATCCAATTTTATTCTTTTACATGCAGATATCCAGTATTCCAACATAATTTGTTGAATAAATTATCCCTTGGCATTGCCTATTATTGGTACCTTTGTTGAACATCATTTTACCATATATAAAATAATTTATTTCTGGGTTCTCTATTCTATTCCATTGGTCTATTTGTCTTTTTGACAGAACACACCAGTTTGATTACTGCTACATTCTAATAATTTTTGAAATAAAGTGTGAGTTGTCCAATTTTGTTACTTTTTCAAAATTGTTTTAGCTATTTAGGGTCCCTTGAGATGCCATATGAATTTTAGGATAAATTTTTCTATTTTACAACAAATGCCATTAGAAATTTTTTTTTTTTTGAGGCAGGTTCTTCATGTGTGGCCCAGGTTTGAGTGCAGTGGTACAACCATGGCTCACTGCAGTCTCAACCTCCTGGGCTGAATAGATCTTCCCAGCTTAGTCTCCTGAGTAGCTGGGGCTACAGGAGCATGCCACCACACCCAGCGATTTTTGTATTTTTGTAGAAATGGTTCTTCTCCATGTTGCCCAGGTTGGTCTCAAACTTCTGGGCTCAAGTGATCTGCCTGATATGGCCTCCCAAAGAGCTGGGATTACAGGCATGAGGCACTGTGTCTGGCCCCCAGTGGAATTCTGATAGGGATTGCATTGAAACTGCAGATTGCTTCGGGTAGTATGAACATCTTAACAGTATTGTCTTCCAATGCATGAACACAAGATACCTTTTATTTGTATCTTCTCTCATTTCTTTCAGCAATGTTTTATAATTTTCAGCATACAAGTATTTTACCTCCTCGGTTAGATTTATTCCTAAATTTTTTATTATTTTTGATGCTATTATAAATTGAATTATTTTCTTAATTTCCTTTTCAGATTATTTTTTGATAGTGTACAGAAACGCAACTAATTTTTGTGTTCATTTTGTATCTTGCAACTTGCTGACTTCATTTATTCATTGTAAGTTTTTTTTTTTTTCAAAATCTTTATGGTTTTCTACATATAAGATCATGTTAACTGCCAACAGAGGTAGTTTTACTTCTTTCTTTCCAATCTGGATAATTTTATTTCTCTGGCTAGAAATTCTAATACTATGTTAAATAGAAGTGGCCAGAATGGGTATCCTGGCCTTGTTCCTGATTTTAGAGGAAAAGCTTTCAGTCTTTCACCATTGAGTATAATGTTAGCTGTAGACTTTGCATAAATTGCCTGGTTGTTCTATCCATTTTTTTTTCAGTAGGATATTGAAGTCATATCCTCTAGTATCATACATATACACTAGTGTATAGTGTATTGCTATACATTAGCAGCACATCATATGTGTACACTGCTAACAAATAGGGTTTTAGGATAGAATTTACTTTCATTGCCTAGTTTTGCTTGAGAAGTGCTATAATAGACAACAGGAAACTGAATTGAGGGTGAGACATACATCTCTCTGTGAAGAACTTATAAAAAGATTGGTTTAGACACAAGTCTACAAGGTGTTGCACAGCTTGTAGACTCCTTAGGGAGGTCAGAGTCATAACATGGGATCTGAGAGGAAAAGGCTTTTGTAAGAGTAGGGAAGAGTTTCTTTAGAGGGAGTGGTAGTCAGGCTGTAAATCTCCAACCTGGGGAGGAGTGAGGGGACATTAAGTGTACCTTTGAAGAGTGTTTCCTTTAGTTGGAAAGAGAGATGACCAGTGCCTGACTCATGCCTGAGAAAATTAAAATGGACTATTACCCTGGGAGCTGACTCATGGCCAGAGATTCCAGAAAACAAGTAAATGCTTGCCTCTCTGATGGTGAACCAGAAAGGTGCAGCTACACTGAGACAGACTAGCACTCTCAGGGGCTGTCAAAGCAAGAGATTTTTCCCATGCAGCTTGTGAATGAGCTGGTGAAACCCTATCGAGAAGCTGTCTTAAATCTTGTCCAAGATCACTGTTGGAGAGGTGAGACTGCCTAGCATAAAGTGGATAGATAGATACCCAGGAGCTGAGAAAGCAACGGTGTGGTATAGTGTTAGAATACAACCCTCAATGCATCATACCTCTCTGCCATCTTTCCCCTCTGCATCTAACTTTGATACTCCTTCCATCAAGAGGTGGAATATATTTCCTTATAGTGGAGTTTTACTGGCCTTGCAACTTTTATGATCAATAACTGCAGCAGAAATGACATTGTGGAAACTCAGGAAGAGAACTGGCATAGGTATTTCTTTTGAGAATATGCCCTTGACATGAGATCCATGGGTCAAAGTGTACGTGTTCAACTTTAGCAGATACTGCTAAACACTTTTATAAAGTGGTTGTACTAATGTATATTCCCTGTAGCAGTACAAGAGTTCTAGGTGAACTGCCAACTCCTCCAACAACTTAGTATTCTCTATTGCTTTTCACTTTAGCTATTCTGGTAGGTGGGGTACTCAGTGTTTTAATTTGCATTTTGCTGATGACTAAAGATGTTAAGCACCTTTTCAGATGTTTACTGGCCATTTGGATATCCTCTTTTATGAAGTGACTGTTTGAGTGTTTTGCTCATTTTTCTATTAAGTTGACAGGTCTTTTCTTATTAATTTTCAGGTGTTTGTTTTACACTCTGTATATGAATCCTTTGTTGGACATACATGCTGCAAATACCTTCAACCACTCTGGAAGTAACTTTTTCACTCTTAATAGAGCCTTGCTGACCAGAAATGATTAATTTTAATATAGCCCAACTTATTTTCTTTCTGATTAGTACTTCTGTGTTCTAACATATATAATCTCAGCACTTTGGAAGACTGAGGAGGATTGCTTGAGGCCAGGAGTTCAAGATCAGTCTGGGCAACATAGTGAGACCCAGTTCTAAACAAAATAAAAATAAATGAGTTGGGTGTGGTGGTGCACTTCTGTAGTTCCAGCTACTCAGGAGGCTGAGGCAGATCACTTGAATCCAGGAATTCAGAGCTATGGCGAGCTAGAATCACATCATCATACTCCAGCCTGGGTGACAGGGAGACCTTGTCTAAATAAATAAATAAATAAATAAGAAATGTTCTCCCATTTGAAGATCACAAAATTGTTTTGTTTTTCTCAAAAACTTTATTGTTTAACTTTATGAAAGGTTAAACAATATAGTCTATAATCTATCTGGAATTTTCTTTGTGTTATGAGAAATGGGTAAAAATATTTACGTATTTTCTCATATGGATATCAAATGACTCAGAACCACTTACTGAGAAAACCATCATGTCCCCTCTGTACTGTGCTGTGATAATCAAGTGACCACTTCCTTTCTCCATCTCCCCTTTCATAAAAAATAACTGCATTAGGCTGGGTGTGGTGGCTTACTTCTGTAATCTCAGTATTCCGGGAGGCTGAGGCGGGCAGATCACTTGAAGTTAGGAGCTGGAGACCAGCCTGACCAACAGGGCGAAACTCCATCTATACAAAAATACAAAAAAAAAAAAAAAAAAAATTAGCCAGGAGTGATGAGACTACACCTGTAGTCTCAGCTCCTCGGGAGGCTGAGGCATGAGATTGCTTGAACCTTGGAGGTGGAAGTTGCAGTGAGCTGAGACTGTGCCACTGTACTCCAAGCTGAGTGACAGACTGAGACTCTGCCTCAAAAACAAAACAAAACTGCATTATTTAGTTACAAAAGCAAGAATATTCATTTTAGATAATGTAAAAAAATAGTTAAAGAAAATGTTAAAAACCCCAACAATCCCACCTCCTGGGAGGTGTATACACATCCTGACTTCTTTTCTATGCCCATATATATATTTTGAGATGGAATCTCGCCCTTGTTGTCTAGGCTGCAATGGCATGGTCTTGGCTCATTGCAACCTCCAACCCTCAGTTTCAAGCAGTTTTCCTGAGATTACAGGCATGTGCCACCATGCCCGGCTAATTTTTTTGTATTTTTAGTAGAGTTGGGATTTCATCATGTTGGTCATACTGATCTTGAACTCATGACCTCAAGTGATCTGCCCACCTCAGCCTCCCAAAGTGGTGGGATTACAGGCATAAGCCACCGCACTCAGCTTCTTTGACTATATTTTTTAAACCCAATGGGACCATACCATCAATTCTGGTTTTTGAATTACTTTTCACTTAATACATCATGAATATCTTTCATGTCAACAACTATGTATGCTAAATATTTTTAATACTATTTGTTTTTACATTGTACTTGCCCAAGATATAATTATTTTGACACTTACTGGTTTTCTTTTTTTTTTTTTGAGATGGAGTTTCATTCTTGTTGCCTAAGGCGGATTACAATGGCACCATCTCAGTTCACTGTAACCTCCGCCTACTGGGTTCAAGTGATTCTCCTGCCTCAGCCTCCTGAGTAGCTGGGATTACAGGCATGCACCACTACGCCTGGCTAATTTTTTGTAATTTTAGTAGAAACAGTGTTTCACCAACATGGTGAAACCCAGCCAGGCTGGTGTCGAACTCCTGACTTCAAAGATCTGCCCGCCTCGGCCTCCCACAGTGCTGGGATTATAGGTGTGAGCCACCACACCCTACCCATTTACTAGTTTTCTTTTGGTCTTTGTCCTTAGAAGTGTAATTAGATTCACTAATTGTGAATGTGAAAGTTTTTAAACCTGCAGCCAGTTGCTTTAGAAAAAATAAAAACTTCAGTCAGAGGGTAATTAGAGAGGCTGTTGATTGGCAATAGTTCAGTTCTCTCAATTTCCCTGTCCCATTAGCACAATTACCTACTGGATTTTTTTTCTTCTTTTGGAAAATCTCAGTGCCGGTTGAACAAGCTATAGTTTTGCTATTACAACGCAAATACTAATTCCCTAACTGCTGAGTATTTTCTTCTATCTTTAGTTAATCTGAATGTCTATCACCCATGCTTTATTACTTAACGTTTTTGAGCTCAGTTTTGTTATTGGTAAAGAAATGAATAATATACCTATCTCATACGGTTGTTGTGAGAATTAAGTTAATCTATGAAAAGTGTCTAAAACAGTACCTGGCACAGAGTAAACTACTACTATTACTATTACAAAATGCTTTCCCTTTGGAAGACTACACAGACTATGTAGTTTTCTATGTTCTCCTTTAAAACTCATTTCTTATAAATTAAAAACAGGACACCATTTTTAATCTAAATGGTAACAATTAAGGAGCCAGTAATATTCAGTGCTGCTGAAGCTGCAATGAGATTAGTATGCTAATACACTGAGTTATTAGAAACTGTTGAAATCTTTCCAAAGAGCAATTAGGTAATGCTTAACAATAGCCTTTGATGAAATAATTCCACAAGGTAGTCCAAGACTTTTCTATAAACCAGTCATCACTATCCTATTTATTATAACAGACATGGAATAAAAAATTGAAATGTGCCCAAATAACAAATCAAAGTATGGTGATCTCTAAGCTTGAGAAATAGCCCAGCCATTAGAAATATATTCAAATAATTTTTAGGGAAAAGAGAAAATTCTTACATGAGGGTTAAGTGATAATAGTAAGATGTGAAACTGTAAATACACTATGAAACTAATTATATAATAAAACAAACCTCAAAATTCAGATAAAAGATGAAAAAATACATATAAACTGTTTATCTCTGGTCTCTGAGTAGTAGGATTATGACTCTTTTCCCTTCTATGCTCTTATTTTCCAAATTTTATGTAATCAAAATTTTGCCTTAAAAATCCGAAAAAAAAAATCATTCTACATATGACAGTACACTGAGTGTGTACTTGAAAGAGAAACTGCTGGCCAAGTAATTGGGAAATGCACTTGTGAATCATCAGCGTTTAGAAACAACTTAGTGGCATCACTTTAAGGGAAAAAAAAATTAAAGGATTAATCTTGTTTAATAATATCTTAGTAGTCTCTTATAAAGACAAATTTTAGGATCAAATTTTATTAGTTTTATAATTGAGTTACTATATGCAACACTATACAGATGATTACAACAAAAATGTGGGATCCTGTATCCATAGCATATAGTTTCTAATGAATTTATTTTTGATAATTCTAGATAGCATCATTATTTTTAAAACTGTAGCTTGATGAGATCAAGAGAAAATAATAGAATTGCTATTATAATTCTGGCCCTAAGAATAGACTTTAAAACCATATTTAATCCTAAGGAAAAGTTTAGAACCCTGGCTAGTGTCTTTACTATAGGGAGACTGGTAGTTTAAGAAATAGGTTAAGTATTAATATACTGAGGGTATTTATTCAACAAATGTTCATTGTGTCATAACTGCTATAAAGTGTAAAACTGCATGACGATAGCTAATTCAGCTAAAAGAATCTGAAAAACCTTCTCAGAGGAAGTGTTATTGAGCTGGTTTTTGGATTGATAAGGGAGCAGAAAATAATTTCAGGTGTAACGGATGCATATATAAAGGAAAGGAACCATTAAAGAGTTGGATAAGATTATACTCATTCATATGAGACAGTATATGTATTTTTTAGCTTCAAGTCTGGTTAATGAGCTAAAAAGGTTTCTTAAGGTTCTTTATTCTAGAATTCTATGACAATGTGTTGAGAATCTTGTCATGCAATAAGGTATTTGCCATATATTATTCCAAATGAAAAATCTGCCAAAACTCCAGTCTCATACCAGATTCACTACATGGGCAAGGAGTTATTCGATACTTAAATTAATTTCTACAAGAATCTGAAAGTGAAGGTGATACAAACAGGAAGCAGGGAAATACTAGGTAGAAAAGGGTGTGGTCCTTGATTAGGACTCCAGCCTCAAGCCTGGACTCCAGGCCCTAAATGAGAACTTCACATCCCTGTTTTCCCACCTGAATGTTGCCTTTTCCAAAATCACCCTGGCCTGCCCCACCCCCCACCCTGTGCCCATAAAACTCTCAAGCTCCACTGGCAGGAGAGCAGAGCGATCAGAGTGGTGGAGAAGGAGAGAAGAGGAGAAGCAGTTGGAGAAAAGCAGCTTGACTTCAGAAGGATGGCTTGAGGCAGGACTTCAGAGAAGAGTTTGAACAGGCATGGCCAAACTCCAGGGGAAGATTATCTGCTCACTCCATCCCTTTCCAGCTCCCCTTCTTGCTGAGAGCCACTTCTACAACTTAAGAAAATTCTCTGCACATACCACCCTTCAACTGGTTTGTGTCACCTGATTCTTCCTGGATGCCAGACAAGAACTGGAGTACCAAGAGGGAAGAGTATAAAATGCTGTGACCCTTACCCTCCAACGAGGTGGTAAACACTTAGCCATCTTTGGACAGCAAATGCTCAAAGAGCACTGATTGTAACACATGCCCTCTGGGGCTCTGGGGGTCAAAGACACTCCCTCCTAGACAGCAGAGCTAAAAGAGCATTGTAGCATGCTTGGACGCTGCCTCGGGGCCTGCTCAAAACTTGATCCCGCCAGAGAGGAGCTACTGGATGTTTCCAGCATTTGTTCGCCCTGGCTCCTGCACCTCCTCACCTGTGTGATCCTCCTCCCATGAGGGGTTCAGAGCTCTGGCTGAGTAAACAAGCTCCTCTTCACAAGTCCTGTAAAGAGGTCAAGCGAAATGTCCCGTCTCAAAGGTGTCAAAAAATTCCCTTGAGTATCCACTGTTACTTTAATGTTATACTAAAATTCCATTTTATTCTTTCAGTTCATTGTTAATAAAGTAGTTTATAAAGAGAAGAAATACAATTTAAAATAATGTGAGGAAGGGGTGGAGGGGAAAGAGGGGCGATTCCCAGAGATTATTTTTACTTTGAGCATGTTTTTGATTCATAGGAAAAGCAAATTTGATTATAGACTTTATAGAAAAATACTTAAGTTTTATATGTGTATTTTTAACAGCATTAAATACATATGTTATTATCTCAGATAACAATAATATTTTGATGTATATCTTTCTAATCTTTCTCCCTAGATTTTTATTTTTTTCTGAGACTGAGTCTCACTCTGTTTCCCAGGCTGGAGTACAACGGTGCAATCTCAGCTCACTGCAACCTCTGCCTCCTGGGTTCAAGTGATTCTCATGCCACAGCCACCTGAGTAGCTGGGACTACAGGCATGTAACACTATACCCAGTTAATTGTATTTTTTTAGTAGAGAAGGGGTTTCATTATGTTGGCCAGGCTGATTTCGAACTCTTGACCTCAAGAGATCTGCCAGCCTGGGCCTTCCAAAGTGGTGGGATTACAGGCATAAGCCACTGTGCCTGGCCTTCTTCCTAGATTTTTCTAGGATGTAAGCACTTGACTTGAGGCAGCAAGAGGACACTACTAATTATAACAATTTCACTGATTTTAAAGTGTGTTAAAACACACTTAAACAAATTATGTACAAAATATTCCAAATTTATTTATTTTTATTTTTAAAGACAGGATCTCATTCTGCTGCCCAGACTGAAGTACAGTGGTACGATCATAGCTCACTGCTGCCTTGAACTCCTCTGCTTAAGCGATCCTCTTGCCTTGGCCTCCTGGGTAGCTGGGACTACAGGTACATACCACCATACTTGGCTAATTTTTAAATTTTTTTGTAGAGATGGGGGTCTCACCCTGATGACCAGGCTGGTCTCGAATTACTGGCCTCAGCAATCCTGCGTCAACCACCCAAAGTGCTGGGATTATAGGCATGAGCCACTGTGCCTGGCCCATATCCCATATTTATATCAGTAATTAGCTTGGGGAAGATAGGAGCTCAGAGTTGCTGAGAGGGTTGTGGGGGCGAAATAATATTTTAGCTTTATGTCTAAAGTTGTAATTTCTATTTATTTATTTTTATTATTACTTTTTAAATTGAGACAGAGTTTCTGTCACCCAGGTTGGAGTGTAGTAGCACAATGACTTACTGTAGCCTCCAACTCCCATGCTCAAACAATCCTCCCACCTCAGCCTCCTGAGTGGCTAGGACTACAGATGTATGCCACCATATCTGGCTAAGTTTTTATTTTTTGTAGAGACAGGGTTTTGCTATGTTGCCCAGCCTGGTCTCAAACTCATGGCCTTTGGCAATTCTCCCACCTTGACTTCCCAAAATGCTGGGATTACAGGCATGAGCTACCATATCTGGCCTAATGTTGTAATCTTTAAAAAGGAATAGACTGAGTCTATTATTTAATTAAATATTAATAAAAGTGAAAAAAAAATCTAAACTCAAAAAAGAGCTGCCATATTTATGAAATAAATTTTTGGCTGGGTGGGGCGGCTTGCACCTGTAATCCCACACTTTGCGAGGCCAAGGTGAGAAGATCACTTGAGCCCAGGAGTTCAAGTCCAGTATGGACAACACAGGACATAGTCTGGACTCATCTCTACAACCAAAAAAAATTTTTCAAAAAGTAGCCGGGTGTGGTAGTGTATGTCTGCAGTCCCAGCTACTTGGGGGCTGCTGCAGGGAGATGAGTTGAACTGGGGAAGTTGAAGCTACAGTGAGCTATGATTGTGCCAATGCACTCCAGACTGGGCAATAGGGTAAGACTCTGTCTCAAAAATGAATGAATCAATCAATCAATTTTGTCTGGATTCATGACTAGATCTACAAAAAAATTTTTTTTAAAGAGGGTAGTTATGATAAATGGAGAGTTTAGTCTTGTCAGGGAAAATAATTTCAAGCCTTGCCCTGCTACTCCTTTACTTCTTCAATAATTTCCTGACTCATTAGTTTCAAAACCATTAATATTATTTTGCATGATTGAGAAATGCTGGAAACACTCCAGTTTGCAGAAATTCTGGTAGCCAAACTGGTTTTTCATTTTCTATTTTCCTCCAGGGATATGTTGCTATTATTACCTTCCAGGGACTCTTAAAAGAAACAATTTTGATTAGAGTCAAATAACTTAATTCAACGAATATATATTGAATGCTTAAGTATTTTTAAAATATTAAGAACCACTTGGAGTTATAAAAACAGATACTTCCTGGATGCAGTGGCTCATGCCTGTAATCCCAGCACTTTGGCCAAGGCAGGTGGATCACAAGGTCAAGAGATCAAGACCATCCTGGCCAACATGGTGAAACCCCATCTCTACTAAAAATATAAAAATAAGCTGGCATGGTGGCACATGCCTGTAGTCCCAGCTACTCAGGTGCCTGGGGCAGGAGAATCGCTTGAACCTGGGAGGCAGAGGTTGCAGTGAGCCAAAATTGCCCGAGATTGCGCCACTGCACTCCAGCCTGGTGGCAGAATGAGACTCTTGTCTCAAAAACAAACAAACAAACAAAAAACAACCAACATAGATACTCCATAAGGAGATTAAATCATTAAGCCACATAACTGTGTTTTCATTTTTAAAGCACACCACAATTCACCTGGGATCTGGTGGCTAGTATAGATCATTCTCATTGTGATGGCACTGGGAACATTAGATAAAACATCAGGAAGATCATATGACTGGGCTCTAGTAAACCCACTGTGTATAACAGGCAGCAGTTGTTCATATCGCAGGTATGCGGCAAAGTTTAAAACATTATTTCACATGCTTTTTCTCTATACTAGTCCTTTATCTATTTGGAGTGAGGTTGGTATTTCTGCAGCCAGCATCCTACGTGATAGCAGGTAAGTGGAAAGAGATATATGAGGAATAGATAACTCGAGAAAAGCTAAGAATAGAATGACCTGCTGTATCAATTCTTTGCTCTCCTGGTGGCTCCATTTAATGAGTTTTCAACATGCTACTCCTGAAAGTCTCCTTCAGGAGCTGCCCCATACCACATATATCTGCTCTCTTCTATCATGTATCAGTATAAGAAATAGTACACCTTTATGTTGCCAAGGCAGGCAGTTTTATTATATTGTTATATAGAGCTCTTTCCATGAAAAGTGTTTTTAACATGAACTGCCTATTCTGCAAAGAGGAAAAATAAGTTGAATTAGTTAAATATCAAATTCAAAAGATGTTACAGTAGAATATATATAAGACTTACAAAAATAATAATAATAAAAAAGGACAGAGACACAATTTCTTATCCTCAATTCTCATATCTAAAAAGCTAAGAAAACCAGTTTCTTCACAAGTTTGGTGACAAAACCTGACCTGACTTGATCTGAGGCTCTTTATGATCTTCAGTTATCATACTTAGTGGGGATGTTCATAAATCACCACAAAAATAGCATATTTGATAATGAGCTGCTGTCCCAGACTTTTTTTTTTTAGTAGTTTTGAGTGAAATATTTTATGTAGATCCTATTAGTTTTTTAAAATCTCAAAAATTTTGATTGCAAAACACAACTAGACCTCAGTTTTCAAATAAAGGACCCCAAACTGTTAATGATACAGTGATTCTACTAAACCCAAAGACAGTCCCAATAAATATTTTTGTCCCCTAGTATGTCATGAAGATGAATCTCCAGGAAAAGAAAAAGGGCATGTTAGAACAATGTGCAGGCTGTGTGAAAGCTGACACAATAATTTTACATGTGATGTAGCTGTAAGACACTGTAATTACCAGAAGTTATTAATCCATAAAGATAACATGCTGTGTTGGTGCTAATAGTTATTTCCCTAAAATTTAAAAGTCCCACTCTTCTCAAGTGCTTAGATACAGTGCTTTAGGATATTCTTATTCAGTAGTTCTAGTGCTTAGAATATTTTTTTTTTTTTTTTTTGAGATGGAGTCTTGCTCTGTTGCCCAGGCTGGAGGGCGGTGGTGTCATCTTGGCTCACTGCAACCTCCATCTCCTGGGTTCCAGTGATTCTCCTGCCTCAGCCTCCTGAGTAGCTGGGATTACAGGCACATGGTGCCACCATGCCTGGCTAATTTTTTATATTTTTAGTTGAGACAGTGTTTCACCATGTTGGCCAGGCTAGCCTCGAACTGCTGACCTCAAGTGATCCTCCTGGTTCGGCCTTCCAAAGTGCTGGGATTACAGGCATGAGCCACTGTGCCCAGTCCAGGATATTCTTATTCAGTGCTTCTCAACTTGGTTAAGCATTAAAATCTCCCAGAGAGCTTTGTAAAAATACACATGCAAGGGCCTCATTGTCCAACATTCTGACTGACTTGGTCTAGAAAGGGGCCCTTACAACAGTGGTTTAAAAACTCCTTACATGATGATTCTAACGTACAGTCAGAGCTTTAAAAAGTCCCAATATCAGGGCTGTACCTTAGATCAGATAAATCAGATTTTTGCAATGTGAAACCCAGACACCAGTACTTTTTTAAAAACATGCCCTGGTGGCTGGGCACAGTGGCTCACATCTGTAATAGTTCCTTGGGAGGCTGAGGTGGACAGATTACTTGAGGCCAAGAGATCGAGACCAGCCTAGCCAACATGGTGAAACCCTGTCTCTACTAAAAATACAAACATTAGCTGGGGGTGGTAGTGCACGCCTGTGATCCCAGCTACTTGGGTAGCTGAGGCAAGAGAATCGTGTGAACCTGGGAGCCGGAGGCTACAGTCAGCTGAGATTAAGCCACTGTGCTGGATTCCAGCCTGGGCCAGAGTAAGACTCTGTCTCAAAAAACAAAAAACAAACAAACAAACAAACAAACAAGGCAAACACACTCTGGTGCTTCCAATGTATACCCAAAGTTCTAGGCCAATTGTTGCAACTCCCTGATCTGACTGGCTTCAAAATTAAGGGTGTGATTGTTTTGTTTTCTGTCCTGAACTAAGTCAGTTCTAGGTCATCACCATCGTAGGGCCACCAATAAAGAATTCTAAGCATTACTCACACTCTGGTGGTGGTGTATTCATAAATCCTTCCCCAATTTCTTTAAAAAAGCAAAAGGGGTAGGAGGAAGAAGGTACAGAAATCACATGATAAACATTTTAAAATACTTTTAGTAAAATAATCTGCACCATGTCAAAACTCCTTTGGCACACAGTAAATCATAGTGAGGAACAAAACTGAAAAGCAGAATTTGCTTTAGTTGAGGCTATAGTGAAAGAGGGAATACACTTAGAAGGTAATAATAAAAAATCATAGCAGTAAATTTATAAATTTACTATCATACAGTAAATTTATAAAGAAATACAATAATTTCCCAATGACTCTAACTGTTCAGGATGCCAGTGCTAAGCCAGGAACCGAACATAATTCAAAGAAAGCTAGAAGATACATTCAACATATTAAATTGAAAATAATTTCTGTTCAGAGAGCAACTGAAACATATAGTAAGGTGCACATTTTTTTGATATAAGATAGAGTTCTTTTCCTTTTAGTTAAAATAACTTTTTTCACACATTCTAATGGTCATATTAAAAAACTATTTAGTTTTTTTTCATCACTGACCCTGAGGAAGGAAGCACAAATGTGGATTAGGCCACAAAACTCACTAGGAACCAATCCCCACACTTTTCCCTATTGTGAATAGCAATGTAATGGGAGAAGTTCAGGATACTACACTTAATTAGGCTTCCATACACATCAGCTTAAACTATGTAAAACAGACACAACATTTGGGTAACTAGCACAGTGGCATTTCTCTTCTTCAACTGAGAACTATTTTAAATATCATCACTTTTATTCCCTACACTGGTTTAAACAAACAAAACAAAATAAAACAAAACTTGATATTGACTATATAGGAACTTTCAATTCAGTATACAGCAATATGTAGGAACAATATAGCTTCATTGTTCAAGACCTCCATTCAGCAGAAGAAAAAAAAATGCACAAATTCTATGAACACTTCTCTTTCACTAGAAAGATGCTAGCTATTACAGGGGAGTTGATGAGAGGAAAATGTGAAATCCCATCACAACGGAATATAGGAAGAGCTGGCATTTCTGCTTTGCCATTACAATTATTCTTAGGATGAAAGTTGGAATTGCAAGTTTAGCTGGACTCACCAGTTTCAACCTGTGGGAATGAAATAAAGTTCACTCCCTGGGCCAAAAACCACAAGCAGCAGTTGGGAGCAAGAGAGCAACAAGAACAGAAGAAAACAGGTTCACTGCGTTGTTATCAAGAATGGGTTTCCCCGCTATGTGCTTTGCCTCATTTGTTGGGCTGTTCACCACCATCCCAGTGCTTTCATCCAATCCTGAAATGGAAAAAGAAGCAAGTGAGGTAGAAAACCCAAATTACTTGATTTTAAAAAAAGAACAAAAGATTTTTCCTCCAAAGCATACAATCTTTGAAAGTTTCTAAGTGACCTGTTAAACGACTTTCATGGATAATTTCTATGATAAGAGATACAGAACCCTTGATTACAAATGGCCTCTTTGAAAAAATGGGTTCCAGTACACCTCAGTAATTTTCTGTCAATACCTCTGGAGTTGCTTCAGAAGTGGAAGAGAGAACATGAAAAGCAGAAAGGACATGAAACTGGCAGGTTGGGCCTGCTTTTCCAGGGGCTCCCCTCCAAGACTGATCTGTGAAGTCCTTGAGAGTAAGGATCATGTCTGTGGCCACAGCACTGTAAACACAGGGTTGAGCATGGGGCTGGCACAAAGGAGGTACACGAAGATTTACAGAATCTCCCCTACTGCATGCATTTCTTTTCAACCCACTCAATGCAATCAGAAACTTCTCCAACTAGAAACCAAATTAGAATAAAGCCTACACTCTTTAAAAAACATATGTTACTGTTTGTGTGCGTGTGTGTGTAGAGTTATTTACCCTTTAGTGGGAATTAAGATCAGATTGCTTCTTCCTTAAAATCTAAATGACACTAATACCACTAAGAACAAATATTCTGACTGATGGGGAGAAGGGAGGAAGGGCAAATATATTTCCCGAGGCATGAAAAGTACTGGGAGGACCGTACTGAGAGAACCCTTCTCTAGCCTTCCAACCTCTTCCTGATGTCAGTCAAAGGAGAAACATGGTTGATGAGAGTGTAAATACACACCTAACAGAATATGTCAGTACACTGATAGGATAAGAGAGCCTGAGAAGCAAAGCACAGCAAATTTTGAGAAAAACATACTCTATCACTCTAATATATATATATATATATTTTTTTTTAAGGTGGAATATTGGTCTGTCACTCAGGCAAAAGTGCGGTGGTATGATCTTGGCTCTCTGCAACCTCTGCCTCCCAGGTTCAATCAATTCTTCTGCCTTAGCCTCCCAAGTAGCTGGGATTACAAGCAGGCACCACCACACCTGGCAATTTTTGTATTTTTAGTAGAGATGGGTTTCACCATGTTGGCCAGGCTGGTCTGGAACTCCTGACCTCAAGTGATCCGCCCACCTCAGCCTCCCAAAGTGCTGGAATTACAGGCATGAGCCACTGTACCCAGCCATCTACCATATATCCTGAGTGAGGCAAAAAAACTCAGCGGCAAGGATAGCAAGCATATCACAGTAATAAAGTAGGTCATGTGTATAGTCAGATTAGTACAATTATCCTTCAAATGGACTAGGAAAATGAATGGAAGGAATTGTATTAAAATGATCTGATCCCAAATGTCTTGCTTTCCTGGGATTAGGTAATGGCCCACACAAAAGCGTCTGTTCTCTGCACTATTGTGTCTTTCCCACACAATTTCTAATCATTGCTATGCAAGACTAATTCTCTTTCAATTAATTTAATACAAAAGTATAAGAAAGACAAAATTGTGGAAGAGACTGTGTCTTATCATTTCTGGTCGGTCAACATCCTGTGTCTTTGGATTTGTTTTCACTGTTGACATTTTTTCTTTCTTTTCTCTATTTCTTCCCTATTTCTTTAACAAACCAATAAGTTGCAAGAATGAAGGAATGTTCTTACCAGTATACTGCATTGTAGCCCCTAAATATGAGTCCACAATTGATCCTAGTAATCCAGCTAAACCACCAAATGCAATAATTGGCCACTGGGGAGCAGAAATGTCTAAATCATTCACAAAAATCAGCTGTGTGAGGAAGTATGCAATGCCCACAAAGGTACCACCAAGGAGACTGGAGACAAGGCCCACCACTGTAACTCCTCCATTGGTTCCTGAAGAAGAAATATGCAGAAAATCATCTGGTTAATAACCAGCAAACACATAAAGTCAGGGACAGCAAAGTACCTATCTAATCAAGACTAATTTAAAGAAAGTATTCTCTTTAATGCAATCTAAAGACTGTAGCCTATTTAGAAAATAGTATTTTCTCCTCAGTAACTCTTGACATTTTAAGCAGTGAAGCAGAATGGTTCAATGAAGCCAGATTGCCTGGTTTCAGTCTTGGTCCTGCTACTCTCTCTCTCTCTTACTCTCTCTTTTTAGAGACAAGGTTTTGCTCTGTCAACCAGGCTAAAGTACAATGGTGTGATCATAGCTTACAGCAGCCTCCAACTCCGGGCTGAAGTGATCCTCCCACCTCAGCCTCTCTAGTAGCTGGGATGACAGGCATGGGCCACTTTGCCAGGTCCAATTCTGCAACTCTTAAGCCATATGACTGTAGTTAATTTATGTAACTTCTTTGGGCTTTAGTTTCTTTATAAAATAGAAATAATAAAAAAACTAATCCATATGATTATTAGGAGTACTAAGTGGCAATCCGTGTAAAGCAGTTAGAATAGTGCTCTGTAGCAGGTATCTAAAATGTGCTAGCTGTTATAATGATGATGAAGAGGAGAAATAAGAAAAGGAGAAGGAGAAGGCAACGATGGAGGATAAGATGAGGGGAGAAAGACAAGAAGGGGAAGAGAGGAAGAGAAGCATCAGAGGACAAAAAGAAGAAACAGTACAGATTGAGTATTCTCTTTACCCAAATTGCTTGGGATCAGAAGTGTTTTGGATTTTGAATTTTTTCAGATTTGGAATATTTGCATTATATAGATTTACCAGTTGAGCACACCCAAATCTGAAAATCATAAATCTGAAATACTCCAATGAACATTTCCTCTGAGCATCATATGAAAAAGTTTAAGATTTTGGAGCATTTTGGATTTTGGATGTTCAGATTTGAGATGCTCAACCTATGTAGTTGTTGACAACGTTGATAATGGAGAACTGAGATATATGTTAAAGCACTGATATAACAGTCCCTCAACAAATATTCTATTGTTCCCTTTCTTTTCCTTCCCTATTCATATGTTTGCAAATTAATCTCTATGTTCCTGTATTGCTTATCTAGGTCTTACTAACATTTCCTGCAAAGATTATTTATTATTACCAGCTTAATAATCTATAGAAATTTTCCAATTATTATTTAAGGAGACTAAATAAAGTTCTTAAAAGGCTCTAAAATAAGAAATACATTAAATCAAGAGGTTTTTTGGTTTGTTTTTTAAAAGCATCTCAAGTCAAGACTCACCAACTATGTCTAAGGACTCACCAACTGGAACTTTCTCCCAGGTCGTTATCAGCCTTGGAGGACTTTTACTCAGAACTGTGCCAACTTCTGAAGCCCATGTGTCTCCAGCACAGCAGGCCAATGCAGCCAAGAGAGACAAACACATCCACGAAGCAGAGTACTGCTTGGAAAAATCGACTGGGATTTCCCCAGGGCCATTTTCTATCATGTATAGCAGGGCCAGCTCTGTGGGTACAGCTCCATTACAGAATACCTGAACCCAATTCCTTTGCCCACCTGGAAACAAACAGATGAAAAGGACAAATAAATGCTTTCTCCTTAGAAGAAAAACCATGCAGTTATAGGTGTTTATGTTTTAAAGTTTAAGACAAGAAAAAACAAATTTTTTAAAAATAGTAAAAGTAGTATGGTACATTTGCCCAGATTCTATACTGTTATTAACAAATCTGGAAAAATTATGACGGACTCTAGTGCTTCTAATATTCTGCTGTTATTTCCTATTGTTATGAAATAAATGATAAACTCGCTTTGGCAACCATAAGGAATTCTCATATAAAATTGATGTGTTTTGACAGTCTAAACAACGTTCTGATTAAAAGCTTATGTTAGGATGAAATGAAGTTTGCTATTCTGATTAATATCAAACATAATTAATTTTACCTTCCTTATATTCTGAATCTAGGCGCTTCTTTGTTTCTCCCTTCCATTTAGTGAGTTTTGAAGAAGACAGGAAAAACATCAGCAAAGAGGTAAAAAAGCTAAAATTTGCAATGGTTAGGATAAATCCAACCACTAGCCCTGAAAGAAACATATAAACACAGAATTATACTCAATTCATACATTAATGCTGTGAAAAAAGAATAGACTTCTTCCCATTTATTTATTTATGAGATGGAGTTTTGCTCTTGTTGCCCAGGCTAGAGTGCAATGGCGCAATCTTGGCTCACTGCAACCTCTGCCTCCCAGGTTCAAGTGCTTCTCCTGCCTCAGCCTCCCAAGTAGCTGGGATTACAGGCACGTGCCACCACACCTGGCTAATTTCATATTTTAGTAGAGAAGGGGTTTCTCCATGTTGGTCAGGCTGTGGTCTCAAACTCCTGACCTCAGGTGATCCATCCACCTCAGCCTCCCAAAGTGCTGGGGTTACAGGTGTTAGGCACCACACCCAGCCATTTTCCCAGTTATTTTTATATTATAACGTGAAATGTACATTTCTAACAATTTGTATTTTACCAATTAAGTCCTTAGCAAGCAGTAAACTAAATGCCATTTTGAGTACACATTTTTTAAACTATATTTTAATCTCCTTTCAAACAATGCCATATGAATGTAAGATATTGTTTTAGATAATCTTTAAAAATCATCTTAATTTTAAAAAATTAGAAATAGAGATAGTGTCTCACTGTGTTTCCCAGGCTGGTCTCAAACTCCTGACCTCAAGCAATCTGCCCAGCATTGGCCTCCATAAGTGCTGGAATTGCAGGAGTGAGCCACCACATCTGGCCTTCTTTTTCTATAACAACACTTTCCATCGCTTAGCTCAAGGTTCAGATCTCATAATCAATGAGATAGTTATTCATTGACTTTTCTAGAGATGCTCAATTACTGGTATTTAACTTTGGTATCTTTTAATTGAGAGTACAAGAAATAGGGTAACTTGGTATAAAGTATTAATAATAAAGTGCTTCAGCTCTGGAGTTGAACAGTCTAGAGTTCAAACTTTGGCTCCTCCTGCTACCTCTTCAAGATTAGGATAAGTTATGTAACCTCCTTAAGTCTCAATTTTGCATTGGTGAAATAAGAATAATCATAATTCCTACTTCACTGGCCTGCTGTAAAAAGTCAGGCATAATTTTTATAATATGCTTATTATATTATCCATGAGCATATTTTGTATATGCTTATTATATAAATATATTAATAAACACATTTTGTAATATGCTTATTAATTATCCAGTAAAATCTCCTTAAAAAGTGTTACCTAATGTCATTGATACTAATAACAGTAACAGTTCCAGTGGCAAAAGCTCAACAATAATACTGATAAATATTATAATATTGTTATTCAACCTTTAAGTTTTTTCAATTGATTTTTAAAACATTACAAAAGTAGTACGCAAGTATTGAAGGGGAAAGTCAAAACATATGGAAGTATACAAACTGAAAGTCAAAGTGTCTCCCCTCTTCCTCTTCATGAATATTCACTGTTAACAACTGTTTCACTATCTATAAACAAACCCCTTGAAGAGCCCTAAACAGCCTACACTAAGACGTTACGAATGGCATCTATATATAT